>PVIJ01004148.1:0-44722 GCA_004024925.1 Scalopus aquaticus | reverse complement strand
TCAATGCTACACATACATAGACTTCTCGGCTGCCTTCCTCTATCTTCTTTCATTCTTGCAAATTGCCATGCATGGTTATTTTAATCTGATTCATCTGCCAAAAAACACTGTGTGGGAGTCTGTAGGAAGTCAGGATAACAGAGATTACAGATTTCGACTCCCCCCACCTCTTGCAGATGGCGCAGGGCCCATCCTTCCAAGAGAGGCTTCTAGAGACAGCAAAGGATGTATTTGCAGAACTAGGATGTTATGCTACAACACAGCTCTCCCAGATCCACAAACAGTCAAAGAGGGTTTGCAGACTGCAGTTATGAGGGTACAAATGGCTCAGTCACTCTCCCAGACCCCAAACAAGTGCACGAAACAGTCTGAAGCTCTGCCCTCTGTGCAGTATTGGGAGCAGAGTGTGGTGGAAGGAGAGTGACTATTTCCAGGTCCAAGAGCAGTGGTCAAATTTGATGTTTTGTGTTATTTCACGTCTTTCTTCTAAAGCCAAAACTAATTAGACTTCCTGCCAACGCACTTCCACCCAGCCTCCCTACTGTCCAGGCCAGGTGTGGGGTTCTCTAGCCCAGTGCTTCTCAGGCCTTGCTGCTCATGAGTTTTAAAAACCGAAATGTCCAGGCCATAATCCATATCAAATAAATCACATTTAGGGAGGGACCCACGCATCTTGGGACGATTCTTCAGTGAGTACCAAATTCATCATGATTGGGCTCTCCTGCTATACACCTCCACCCCCCCCCCATTTTATTTTTTTCATGGCATCTAGTTCTACTAAATTATGGTCATTTATGTATCTTCCTCCACTAAAATACAGGCTCTGGGGCTCTGCACAGACATTTGCTGGTTTACTGCCTTGGCCTAGCAGTGCCTAAGGCAGTGCTGGGCAGGTGCTCATTAAAATAACTGCTCCAACAATGAACACTTGAGGCTTATATAATGCTACAATGCAATGACTTCAATAAAAAATAAATTAAGTAATTGCTTACTTAATATCTGCTTTCCTAACTGGCCTCTGACTTCAGGCTTTGCCTCAGGCACCTGAGCTGCCACATTCCTTTTCTCCTTCAATTGCTCAAAAGCACAACCACAAAAGGGTGACCCACAAAAAATCCATAAACACCTAGTTCCCAGCAAACCTGAGTTTGAGAAGCAAAAGAATTTTTCTGTTGTTGATTTTTAATCTCTGCTAACACAAAGGACTAGGTCTTTTATGCAATGTCCCCCAAAATCCTAAAAGAAGAAACTGCTTTGTGACAATGTAACAAGAGAGCAGGCAGATTCTATTTACTCTGCCCTGATTGGCACACTGCCACAGGAGAGGGGCAAAGAGAGGCTTGATTTAAATGTCCATTCTGGGGATGGTCATTGGAGAATGTTTGTCAAACCCAACCTCTATCTATAGAAACTGGAGCAGAGGCAGAGCAATAGGTGGCACGAACGCTGTGGCAGGCTCTCCACAGGGCTATCTTCAGTGGTTTCATAGAAACAGAGCAGGAGGGGGCATTTAATTGGCCCACTGCTAAGAGCAGGGCACACAACTTGGAGAAGAAAGAGTGGGTTACTGAGTGCCATGGTTTCCTGAAAATAACCCTGTGCAACAAGGTCACAGGCCAACATCCTCCAGAACAGTGCAAACAAGCCCCGCCGGCTGTTTTAGGAGAGATGGGCATATGATATCCAGACTCGGCCTCAAACACTGGTTACACAGAAAATACAGCCACTATCTATTAATCCTTTTCTAGGATTCTGTCAGCTCCATCTCCTAGCAGTCATCGAAGAGCGGCCCTTGATAAAGCTCTCCTCACTACCCTCAGTACCTCAGTTAATAAAAGGCTAACCTACAGGGCCAAGTAACCACTGTCCTTCACAATAAATCTCAAGAGGTGGAAAAAGTAACCCTTTGTTCCTTATTCTCCCTCTCCCCTCAGCAAGCTCATAGTTGATGAGGGAATTTCTGAAATGAGTTAAGGCATGTTCTCCAGTTCAGGACACAAAGTGCCTCTAACGGAACATGCTCCTGGGATCTATATTCGTCTTACCTAATGCTAAGACAGGGTTCCCAGACACCTTCAGAGGCAGGATGGTCTCTGGGAGGTAAGCCAGGCTGGGTGAGCGGACAAATTTAACAAACCCAAGACTTAGAGACGACCTTCAGGAGGCCACCGATGGGCCCTTCACCCGAAGAATGCAGCATCTGCAGGGCAATGGATTCACAGGCCTGTCCCTGCGCTACACACCACGACCTACCTTTCCTCCCATCCCCAGCACGCCCCAAGAGACCCAGATCAGGAGTCTGTTCTGCCACTCGCTGACTGCAAGTCCTTGGGCAGGTTTTTGCGTCTCAAGGGCTCAAGAGTTTCCTCTCTACAATGGGGATCACGATTTCTGCTCCAGAGGAATGTCAGAGGCCCAAAGGAGATCACACAGTGGGAAAGCGCGTTGCCCGAGGCTGCGCGCTGGCCCACCCAGGCCATTAGTACCACTATTTGCGTCCCGGATCCAGGTTTCTCCCCTCGGGAGACCCAGCTCCGTCTCCGGGGCCCACCTCGCTCAGGCCGGGGACTTCTGGCCAGGGGGGTCGGGGGCAGGGCCTCCTCCTCTGGGTGAGGGGGTACCCGGGCTATCCGCAGGGTATCCCAGGGGCCAGGCTGCGTCCCCCGGGCCCGCGACCCCGCCCCGGGCCCCCTCACCTCCATCGGTTGATGCCGACCGAGGAAGAGGCCGCGAACCAGGGGTCGAGAACGTAGACGCAACGCACGCAGCGCGCCCCGCGCACGGCCGCCAGCAGCGCGGGGTTGTCGTGGAGCCTCAGCCCCTTGCGGAACCAGTGCACTGAGGAAGCGCCATCCGCCAAGGCTGCTGGCGCCGGAATCGCCGCTGGCGCCGTCACAGCAGCCGCCGCCGCCGCCGCCGCCGCCGCCGCCGCCGCCGCCGCCGTCGCCATCGCTGCCTCGACTCCCTGGCCACTGCCGCTCCGCCCCTGTCAGAGCCGCGGGCCCCGCCCCAGCCCGCCCAGTGACCTATGACACAGCCGCTCCTTTCTGAGGCCCCGCCTCTCGAGTGCTGGAGCGCGTCTGACATTGGTTGAGCTCCTTCCGCCGCACGATTGGCCCGGTGACGCCACTTCCGGCTCCTCCTCCTCACGTTCCCACCATGTGTCGGCGGGCGGGCCTATGTGGAGCTCCCAGCTAGGTGAGTGGCGCAGGCGGCCGCACCCCGCAGAGGTCTGGGCGTGGGCGGTAACTAGGAACCACGGTGACTTGCACAGGTCCAGTTCAGGGCAGCTGGAAGAAGCTGCTTGGAGTGGCGGTGGTTGCCGTGACGCCGGCCAGAGGCTTCCCAGACCGACAGCCAGTGTTCCTACGTCAACACACCATCACCTACCTCACTGTTTCATCACGCACATCTTTCTACTACTGCTGTAATTTTTGAGGGCATTTTATATGCCAAGCAGCGTGATCATTTCCTTATATAAACCGTCTTATTTACTACTCTCAGTTTAGCCCAGTGACATTCATTCAACAAACCTCAGTGAAGGAATTAAGCTCATTTTATAGTCGAATCGCTGTAGTTTGAGTAACTTGCTCAGTATCCTAAAACTAATAAAATGATTTCTCTCAGATTATTGTGAATCTGGAGTTTCTGCTTTTATCCACAAAACTATGCTGCTATCTGTACTGAGTTCCTTGCATTTGCAAGTAGCTGTCTAAGGAGGAGTAGAGGGATTGGGAGCAGGGACTGGGAATGTGGAAGATGTGGGTTGAGATGGTAATTATGCTGTCAGATGAACTGTTAGTTCTTTGTAGATCTATGGAGCCTCTGTTCATGAAGCACTGTGCTGGATTCTTTGTGAGGCTTAGAGATGTAGATGACGCTGTCCCCAACTTCTCCCCATGGATGACTCCTCCCTCCCCCTCCCCCCCACCAAGAAGACTTAGTCAGGTTGGAACTCTGGATTATAAAGTGGAGAACAGGTTATTTCAATTTGCATGTGGGTTTGGAACACTGCCTGCTCAGAACCCTTCCTGAACTTGGCAATGAACAATGAAGTGTTAGACTCAACCCACCCCAGAATCTCAGCAAAGATGTGTGACCTCGGAGAAGAAAGAAACTTAGGCCCCACTACCCAGACGGCCGCCACAGCCCGAGCGCACCTGCAAGGAGCTGATAAGGACCACCAGCTCCAAATGGAGTTGCCCCCACCCTTAAAATTCTTTCACCCTGCATAAAAACCGGCCTCCGGGGCGGGGAGAAAAAAAAACAAAAAACAAAACCGGCCTCCCTATTTGCAGAACGCAACTTCACAGACCGCCACCTGGGGTCTATAAACCTCACCTGAGAGTTGCTAATAAACGCCTCTTTATCTTACATTCCTCTATGCTTCATTGCCTTTTTCTATAGCTAGACCTTACATGAAGGACTTTAGCAATTTGTTGGCATTAATTGGCACCAGCCTATAGACCAGAGTGTCATTTACAAAACTATGCTCTCTTTCATTTCCAGGGAGAAACTGCGTAAGTTGTTCCTTAGATCTCACTTTAAATTCCATCCCCTTTCTATCTTGAAGTTTGTCCTGTGTCACTGTTTAGTATAGATGCGCTTTCTTGCTGTCTAGTCCCAGCTCGCATAGCCCCATCTCCATCTGTGTTGCTTCTTATTTCTGGCCTTAGTATATGTAATTTCTCAATTGTCTGTCCCATTAGATAGTAAACTCCTGGAGGGCAGGAACCATGCCTTATTTACAGTTGTATTTCCAGAGTCTAGTACAGTACTTGAAACTTAAGAAAAAATTGAACAAGTATTCAAGTTGGCAGGGACCTTGAAGTTCCATCACAGTCCTCACTCTTCATATTTTTGAATCCCCTCTCCAAATGCTTGCTGAATAAATGGGTGCCACCTCTCACTTCTTTTGAAAGTTTGTGTTCTCCCCTCTTCTTATTCCCTCTTTTCTGCACAAGGTTGATGCTCTGCTAGGAATGAAATAGAATATAAGAAGGGTCTTCCCTATAGTCTCAGAGATGGGTACTCTTCTCTTTTTCCCCTCTGAACTCCCAAAATGTTTTCTCTATAAACTGAGCTCCATAAAGGCAGGGACCATGCTTATCTTGCTCATCACTGTATCCACAATACTTAGTTTAGCACTTCACAAACAGTAGGTGCTCAGTAAACATTTACTGAATGACTGACTATTATCCCTTTCTATCTTATTGCACTATCTTGAGAGGCAGTGTGCTGTAGTGGTTAGACCCAAGGTCTTAGCACATTTGGAATAACTGCTCAAATTCTAGTTCAGTTTTCTCTGTGCAACCTTGGGTAAGCTAGCTAAACTCTCTGTCTCTAACTTTCTTAACCTTTGCAACAGAAATGGTAAAAGTAGGGCCTCCCTGGTGGCACAGCGGTTAAGCACTGCGCTGTGGAGCTGTCAGCAGTGGTGACACGGGTTCAACAGCAGCAGCGACAAGAGTTTGATGGCAGCGGAGACACGAGTTCGACGCCCGGCCAGGGAGATTCCCCCATGGCGCGGCAGACCTCTACTGCCTCGCCCGCTGCTCCCCTTAGCAGTGTGTTTCCGTCTATCTGCCTGTTCTGCTCCCCACTCTGTCTCTGGTGAACCCTCTCGCTGCCCCACGTCTCTGGCCTGTACCCCAGCTTGTATGCATAAATAATTAAATCTTTAAAAAAAAAGTAATGGTAAAAGTAGCTAAGCTACAGTAAACATTTAATAAGCATCAACCACTATTATTTTGAACAGCAGGATCTGTGTGTGTTTTTGTCTTCTTTGCAACATCTCACTCTGGGTCTTATGCATAATGACTTCCATAAATGATGTGTAACTGGAAGATTTTACTTAGTTTTTTTTAAGTCCTCAAAATTATACTAGTCATAAAAGACAGAGAGAAGTAATCACTATAAATCCCTAAGGCCAAATAAGTGATTGTTTTTAATCTTCATGTTGCCTTCTAGACTTTGTCCATAAACACCTTTTTGCAGCTTTAATCAAAGCAGGAGTAAAGTGTTGCAGGTGTTCCAAAACAAAACATCAAACATGTTACTGCCATACCATTGTCTTTGTGCTTGCTATTTTAATGACTATAATCCTTCCTTAAGTCTATAAAGGTGAATTGTTTTATTGAATGATTGCATATTGTCTATTCAGAGGGTAACATTTAACAGCCAGGAAGTAACCTGCCACTGGAGAGAACAGTGGTGTGCAAAGTCCACTTTTGGATTTTATACTTTAAATAGACATAGAGAAATGGGAGAGAGATCAAGGAAACCTGTAACTTGCTGAAGAGATACAATGTAATTGGGTACTATTCTCTCTTTGAGAGGAGAAGGACTGAGATTTGACCTCATAGCTATACACCTAATTATTGACAAGCATTTCTGGAGTGGTTGCCATGAAAATACTAAACAATTGCTTCTTGTTTCCTCTAGGTAAGGGTAGAACAAAAGAATCTAGCATATGCTAGGAAGCCCAAGAGATTTAAGAAAAAAATAGCTAGGCAGTGGGAGGTTTCTTTCTTCGCTGAAAATATGTGAGAAGTTATCAACTCTGTTTTGTATTTTTGTTATAGTTCTGCGAGGAGAATATACTTTGGATAAATACTGATAATGGGTTGAAGTGTAACCGGGGCGGGAGGGAGTGACGTCCCTGGCGAGTTGAAGTTGCTAGCGCCCTCTAGTGGTGGGATTTGGAAAAAGACTATTTGGACAGCCTTAGATTGGACTCCAACCTCGTTTCCCCCCCTTAGTTCCTTTTATTGTCCTGTTATTTATCTGGCAATAAAAAAGAGGAGTGCTGATAGATGCTTCAACGTTGATAACTCTGAAAACTTATGCTAAGTGAAAGGTGCCCCTTGCCACCAGTGCCTATAAAGAACCGCAGTTTGGGCCTTCCTGGTGGCGCAATGAGTTAAGCCTCAGCACTAAGAAGCTGTCCGCAGCCTCTGCAGCATGAGTTCTATTGAAGTAGGAAGTTCATAAGTTTGCTGCTTGGAAACGAAAGTTGCTAAAGTTGCTAAATTCACTGATTAGATACTGCTGCTTGCTGGGGCCGAAAGCTGCTGGGAAAGTCTCTGTTCTGTACTGCTTGTCCACAATAGTAGCTATGGTTACCTTGACCCCCTTCCTAAACAATAAAGTTTATGATGGATGGGGTAGGTAAGTTTCCTTATGCAAACTGTATAAAAACCTGCAATTCTTGTAATTTGGGGCTCAGATTTTTGGGAGTTGTCCCACTGGGCCCGCCGGTGTGACAATTAAATCTCTCTCTCTCCACCTCTCTGAGTGCTGCCTGATTTCTCTGGGAAAGTTGCTGCAACACTATCCCCTGCCAGGGAGCTTCCTGCATGGCACAGCAGATCTCTCCTGTCTCACCCGCTGCTCCCCTTTGCAGTGTATTTCAGTAGATCCGCCTGTTCTGCTCCCCACCCTGTCTCTGGTGAATCCTCTCACACACACCCCCACACCTAGCTTGTATGCATGAATAAATAAATCTTAAAAAAAGAAAAAGAATGGCAGTTTTGAAGGTTGCCTAGGAAACTTTCCAGACTGTTCTGTGGGTCAAGGTTGGGAAGCTGAGCTCTTACAGACACACCTGAATTTTTACCGGAGGTGGAAAGTAACCAGCCTTATCTTTTTGATTAAGTCCTATTGGAGCTTGTACCCTTAGTCAAATAGCAAGGGTGGGGGGGTGACAATGGGTGGGATTGGGCCTAATCTTCTCCTGGGCCACCTCTGAGATGGGTGAGCAAAGAGCCAAAGAAATGGGCAAGTGAGTCCTTGCCTTCTCTTTGCCAATGTTGAGCACACAGAATTCCCTTCCAGATGTGGTCTGGTCACCTGACCGCTTGCCCCCCTGGTGGGGGTGGTGGGAGTCGTGCTCAGGGGTCTTGGAGCTGAGACCCCAGTCACCTCCATCACTCAGGAAAGCTGAACTTAGCTCCCTCTTGGAAGGAAGGTTGCAGCCTAGACGCTGCAGTAACGGGGAGCGGGAGCAGGAGGGGGCCATCCAGAGAACGGGGCAGGTCATCTTACTGAATTGCAAAACTGAAGTTTCCTAGATTCTTGCTTAGGAGAAGAGCAAACACTCTTTCAGCTCAAGGCCGGGAAGTGCAGTATGTGTTTTTGCAGGGCTGTGGGTGGCAGGTGCCAGTTGCTAAGAGGGATAAAGAGAACAGGGACACAGGCCTCTCAGTCACCAGAAAAACAACCTCATTGTTGAGTCTCTGCTGCTGACCCATCCCCAGGGCCCTAAGGGAGATGAGCCCGGGTGACAGGATGACGAGGGACTTGGCTTGGCCTGTCTCGATGACAAGCCTAATTTGGAGGAGTGGAGCCCCTAATTGGGCTCCTAATATAACTGGCCACTAATACAGTCTTTTCTGAAATATTAGCACTCCATGCTAGTAGATATATATATATTATTTTACAAGAATGAAATGCTACAGCTGGAACCTTCTTTCTCAAGGACCCTGGAGGGTGCCTCTCTTTTGTGAAGGCTGCATCCAGGGCCTGTCTGCCTCCCGTGGAGGAAGATGCTTGCCAAAGGGGGTGGGGTGCAGAGAGGTGGAAGGAGCAGCAATTAGCTGCTACCCCTGTGCTCCAAACCCCTTGGGCCTGTGAGTTAAGCTGGGAAACTGTGTGTTTGACCTTGGTCGAAGTCCCAAGTACCTAAATACCAGCCCCCCTTACTTAGGCTAATGTATCAGTTCTCTGTTGCTGTGTAGTAAGTCGCCCCAATATTTAGAGGATTAAAATACCAGTCTCCTGGTTTTTTCTACAGTCTGGGTTGGCTGGAGGCTCTTCTGCTGGTCAGCCCCAGAATCATCAGTGCCTGCATTGCCTGACGGAAGCCCAGAATGTATTCTATGTCCCTCTGCCTGCCGTTGGTGAGAGCAAGTCACCAGGTCAGCCCTGACTCAAGTCTTCTTGATGGAAGATGCAGTACGCACACAGGAGGATGGGTGGAGTGGAAGGTGGCTGGGTGATAAGTCAACCATTAAGGCAGATACAACTAGTTTCGGTTTATTTCTCAGTGGTAGCTAAAAGAAATCTCACTAATATATCTTATGACGACAAACTCGCACCTACCATGCTGTGATTTCTCAGCCACGTTGGCCTCACCTGTCTTCACTCACGCCAACCTCACACTCTGCACGTGCTGATCCCTCTGCTGGCACATGCAGACCCAGCTCTTCTCCTCACTGCTTTTGTACTATGTTAGACTGTATCCAGTCTTCTCTGGTCCCTGGGCCTAACGTCACAGCACTGACGCTGTGAGCTGTGTAATCAGGCCTTATCTTCTTTGTGGCACTTACTTTTATTTTTAATTTTTATTTCCTGCCTACTGTCATTCTTTTCTTACCAGGCTCCCAGAATGCAGGGGCTGTGGTCTGTCTACATCTCTGATGTGCGCCCGGTACACGGCAGGTACTCGATAAATATTAACTGAAAGAAAG
The DNA here is from genome assembly GCA_004024925.1 of Scalopus aquaticus. Taxonomy (NCBI): domain Eukaryota; kingdom Metazoa; phylum Chordata; class Mammalia; order Eulipotyphla; family Talpidae; genus Scalopus; species Scalopus aquaticus. Next base: position 35,252 of record PVIJ01004148.1, on the reverse strand, counting down.
AATGAATATCAATGCTTTGGGGGATTTTATAACATTAATATTCAAAGAGTTGTGGTTAGAAGCAGCTTAAATGGTATCATCCATGGTCCGTGAAGCAAGGCAGGGAGCTCATTTCTAGGCTGAATAATCTCCACGATCTTGATCCTCTATAGTCCGGCTGGTCATGACTATAAATGAGAAAGTGTTCTGAAAATCCACAGGCACAATGTAAGTGCCCAGCTACGACTGCCGAGAGCACACGCTTGGGAGTGCTGAGAAGGAAGGTGGGGCTGGAGCATTTGTTGGGCCTCTGAATGGGAGGGGGTGCCTCACCAGCTACCAGGAATGAACTCAGACTTGTGCTATTGTGTTTGCTCATGGATTAAGGGGGCACTGTCATTAGTGGGTGTCATGAAAAGGGCTGAGGGGCCCTAGGGGACTTTGCTTCTCTTTCCATGGGACTGGGGGACTGTCTCCTATCCTTGATTCTGGGTGGGTCTGTAATGACTTGAGGCCAATAGAGAAAGGCAGAAATTGCACAGTGTGACTTCCAATGTCGGTCAGGGAAGGCTTCCACCTACTCCTCTGGGGTATACTCTCTGGGGGAAGCAAAAGCACCTGAGTACTGCTCACCCTGAGACCACCATGCTGGAGGGGCCACGCCAGATGCTGCAGACGACAGCCCCAGCGAAGCTCCCAGACACAGCCAGATGCAGTCAGCCACGTGCGCGAGCGAGGGAGCAGGCAGACGGGCCGGCAGCTCAGCGAAGCCTTCGGACACCAGGGGCCTGAGCCAGCATGGAGGCCGCTGCCTGAGAGACTCCAAGTAAGAATTGCTCAGCTGCACCTTTCTTGACCCACAAGATCACAAACAAAACGGTTATTTTCTGTTCCCAAGTTTTGGGATGCTCTCTTAGGCATCAATGATAAGCAGGACAAACTGTTTCTTTAGTGCTTTCTCCTTCTACAGTCCTAGCATCCGAGGGTGATGTTTAGTCCTGACCACTGACATGGCAACTTAATGTGTCCCAAAATAAACTCTTGGTCCCAAGCCCACCTCTGCCCCCTCAGCCCTCGCTGTCCAATCCATGCACCTCCTTCCCCAGCTTTGTAGGTCTGCATATGGTCCTCGACTTCCTTCTTTCTCTTCACCCTACATCTGATCCCTCTGAGAGGCCTGTGGGCTTTGCCTCCCACTGGTCAGACCCACCCTCCCTCCAGGCTGCCTGCAGCCATGGCCATTTTTCTCCTGCAGCCTCCCTAACGCCACCCTACTTGTGCCCTTGTCGTTGGCCTCAGTTCATTCTCCTCACAACAGCCAGAGGGATCTTCTTAAGATATAAAGTAAGTCATGGGTCCCTGGGGGCCCCCAAAGCACAGCCCCTCTTGCTGAGGTCCACATGGTGCTCCCTGCTGGACCTGGCCTCTCACTGCTCCCTCTCTACGCTTCTCCCAGGGGGGTGGAGTCACACCTGCCATATTTCCAAGGAATATCAGAAAGTCGCCAAAGCTGTCCTGTTTCCCGGGTTTTGTCCTCTGGGAGGAGGAACCCTAGTGGGAATAGCAGATAGGCTCCCCGACTCTGTTCCTATCACGTTGGCCTTCATGCTGGTGTTTGACTGACTTTTTCCCTCCCCAGGGCCTTTGCATGGGCTTTGCCCATGGGGAAGGCAGAACTGGGGGAAGAGAGGCTCAGTACCCTGAACAAGGTGCTGGCTCTGCCCTCCGCTGGCTCTTTCCTTTGGGTCTGCAGTTAAATGTTGCATTCACATTTAAGAAGAGGCCTTCACTCCCAGCCTGCCCTCCCTCTTGGGGCCTCTTCTCTCCCTCAAGTCCCTGCGCCCCATCACTCACTACTCCCCAAACATGTCCTTTTTCCAGCTTAACCTGGCTGGGTGCCCTTTCTCTGGGGCCTCTTACAGACCCAGTTAAGACATAGGTCAGACGTCCTGGCCCTTGGGGGCATGTGGCTTCTCCATCCCGAGACCTCGGCGCAGGAAGTTACTGTGTGGTTGCCCCTGCTACCAGGCCTTGGCTCCTGTTCACACGTGAACCCCTTGAAACACACATCCTCCTAGGGCCTGGCACACGGTAGGTGCTCCCCAAATGCCAGGGACAGTTATGGACTCTGAAGGTAGAGACCTCTGTTGGACTCGTTCTGCCTCCTCCTTCCTATGTCCTCTGTGTCATGGGCTTGCTGTGCCCATGGGAGGCTCGGTGGCAGTACCACCTCAGGGCGGTTGGGACCTGGTGAGGGCAGGGAGGAGTGTTTCTGCTCTTTACAGAACCCCGCTTCTCCACAAGGCCTGCTCCTAAATCTTGTCCTGGCCCTGCCTCTTCTTCACTCACTCACTCCAAACACACAGGATGTCTTACTCCAATTTTTAATTAAATCATACAATTTAGAGCATCAGGCCCCACCAACTTCATTAGACTCCCCCCTGGGATTGTGGGGACTCAGTCCTTTCCATAGGGACTAAAAACACCAGGGATGACCTCTGAGGAGATGGCTGAACAGATGTGCAACAGAAGGGAAGGGCCCCCTCGAGGCTAGAGGGTGGGCGAGGGGGACCAGGCTCCCCAGCCTCCTGGAAGAATGTCACTGCTTATCACCTTCCAAGGAAAGAGGCTCCCGACCAGTTAGGACACCTGCCCTGCAGGGAAATGGGAGGCCCAGCACAGCTGAGCTGGGGACTCTTGCTCCATCAGCGCTGTGTGGGGATGAAACTTTGGGGAAGGCAGAACTGGGGGAAGAGAGGAGCAGCACCCTGAATGAGGTGCTGGAGGCCAGAGGGGCAATGGTCCCTTGGGGCAGAGGAGTGAGACGGGTGACAGTGTCAGGCACTGCGGGAGTGTTTAGTGATCCTGCTAAAACTATAAAGCACTCACAGTTCCCCCATGCTCAAAAGCTGGAAGTATGGGGTGAGACAGTAGGGAAAGGCTGCTTTCCCATGGTGCACCCCAGTCCCAGGCTATTTCCCAGCAGTCCCTAGGGGTGTCAGGGCCAAGCAGGGGTATACTAGACCCTCTGCTCCCTTCCATGGGGCCTGCTGGGTCTCTGGGTAGAGGAGCGGGGACACTTACCTGTCCTTCCTCAGCCCAAACTTTCTCCAAGGGAAGGCTGGTTTGGGGTGAGGGGTCAGAGATACCCCCTGCCCCAGCACACAGAGAGGTGAGGTTTCCCAAATCCCTCTAGAGGCCCAGAGTGGGGTCACACGCCCATCTGCCCTGAGTAGATGTCATGGTTTCGCCAATACTGTCCCTTAGCGGCTGTGGCCCATCCCCAACCCCAAAGGTCTCATGGAGGTAGAAGGTCCTGGAAAGGGGGCAGGTGGGGTGCTGCCCCCCTTCTTACTCTCTGAGAGCCTGTGCTCATCCAGAGAACCAAATGGCCACTCCCCTGGGGGACCCTCTACCGGAGGGGAGGATAGCACCCCAGAAATAGGGAAGGGGTAGAAGCAGCTGAAAACACTGGCTCCCTTTCAACCACGAAATTCGCATCAGGTGTGCAAACAGTACCCCTGGGGCCCACCCTCGCCGGCTCACGGCTGCCCGGCCCTACCCTGGGCATGCTCTGCCGCTGGGTCCTCCCAGGTCTGCAGGAGCTCACACCCCCAGGCTGCTCTTCTCCTCCTTGGGGCTGGGCTCCTCCTGAATCTTCTTCATTTCCCAGCCCCTGACCCAGGTGTAGGCGAAGGAGCCGCCCAGCACCAGCAAGTTGCTTGTCCACCACAGGAAGCTCTTGGTCTCCTCGTAGTGGAGCACGGCCAGCACCGTCTGGGCACAGGCCTTGGCCGTGCCCGACACGTTGTGGGTCAGGGGGCTGGTGAACTTGATCTGCAGTCCTGTTACGTAGCCGATGGCGAAGCCAAACAGGCCGCCCAGAGTCATCATCCCCCAGAAGTGGGTGCTGCCCAGATGGGGGAAGCTGCAGAGGGCCTGAAGCTCCCCCAGCAGCAGGAGCAGGGGCAGGAACAGCACGCAGGCGTTGACGTTGTTGTAGAAGGTCAGGCGCCAGATGCTGCCGTCCACGGCCGGAAGGACCTTCTTGGTGTAGATGGCGTTCAGTGAGACGCAGAGGCTGGCCAGTATGCCGAAGAGGGTGCCCACCCAAGACAGGGTGCCCTCTGCCCCTTCCTGGTCTACACCGAGCCAGAAGCCGCCTGCGCGGGGAGAGGAGGAGAAACATGAGTGTGAGGATGGGGAGGAAGGAAAGTTCTGGAACCCAAGTTTATAGACTGTCTTGCTGCCTCGCGGCCCACATTCCCTCCCCACCTGGTATCGACACACTCACAGTCTCTGCCACATGCAAAGCACACACGGGGGCTGGCCAGTGGCCTGTGACTTAAACACTTCTTCCCAGAACTTTCATTCCAGTGAAGGGGGAAGACATTAAAATGATTCATTTCCCAATTACTTCTTTAATTACAATTGTAAATAAGGCCATAAAATAGTACTGGGAGCTGTGAGAAGCCCTAACTGGGCAACTGTGCTGGCCTGGGGCATGTAGAAAGCAACATCTGTCTGGAGGTGAGTTCTTAGCATTAAGGGGACTTAAGGGCTGTAAAGTGGGCACTGACTGCACTCGTCAGCCTGCCCAGAGGCTGCCTGCACCCTTGTCAGCCCCATTTCAGTCCCAGACCACCCAGCCTACCCCTCCTCTCCCTGCTTTTCACGCAGGGGCTCGGGGCTCCTGCTATTTTCTCTGCAGGGACACCATCCTCTATGCAGTCTTCAAGGTTAAAGCCTGCTGCTCTGGTGGGGAGTCTTCCCGCACACCCAGGCCTCTCCCCGGCCTACTCCTGCTGGAGCTCTCCTTCAAGACGTCTCCCCTGCCCACACAGTCTCTGGTGAGACTCTGTCTCCCAGCAGGTGGGCGCTGAATCACGCACACTCTCTACCAGCACAGCCAGTGGTAACGTGATAGAGGAGGAAAAATTTTGGTGTCAGAGAATTTTGGGCTCCAGCTGGGTCCTGCCGTTTCTGAGGTTGAGAGGCCTGTGGAAAGTTATTCAACTTCTCTGCGCTCCCATTCCTGTGAGCTGTAGAAATCTGGGTCACTTTCTTGACCCTCTCTTAAACCAATCTTCTCGCCACTTTGCAACCGGAACAGTCTTACTGAAGGGCAGATCTGCGCAGGTCCTGTCCTGGTTTAAAGTCCCTGTGTGGCTCCCCTCTGCCCTCAGGAACACTTCCAGACTCACTGTACTCAGGCAGCCTCGGGTCTGTTGAGTCTCACCCTGGCCCAGCCATGAAGGAGCACATGAGCTTTCTTTTGTCTGGAACATCGTCTCCTCACTCTTTCCTCTACTCCCATACAGCCTCCAGGAGGCCTGCTTAGATTACCCCCTCCCTGCCCCATCGAGTCCCCGCATTGCATTCTAGGTCCCCTTCACACATAACTCATCACTAACCTAGGGCCTTCACCACACCCTTTAGGCGTGTAGGGAACTTCCCCAAACTCAGATCCCCAAAGTCTGGCACAGGCTTGGCTATTAATATTTGTTGAACAAAGGCAGGAATGAATGAAGGCTGTTTGGGAGGTGTCTGTGAGTACTAAAGGGGACGAGGCACCCACTAAGTCACAGGCACACCCTCACACATTTTTCTTCTTGGAGCTTTTGTCGACAGGTACCCACAGACCTGCGTGGGTACTCAAGTGGTGCAGGGAAGGTCAGCCAGAGGCCCCCTAGCTCTCTTGTTGGTTACCTTTCAAGTTTGGAGGGGATGGCCACTCAAGGTTCCAGACTCCTGGACAGGAGATCTGAAAGGTACTGTGTCACCTGGGCGCAAGGGAGGAGGAGGCTGGACTAGTGGCCTGAGACTCACCTTCCCCCTCGGGAGGAAGAAGGGGAGGGGAAACACTGCAGAGAGGAGGCCAGGACCTGGTCTCCAGGTCTAGCCAGTGTCATTGAACATCAGCCACCAGTGCCACCTGTGCCACCAGCTGGCCTGTGCTGCACCTTCTCAAGCTATCTCGCCATAGGCTACTTGAGTTATTTTTGCACCTGGGCTCAGGTTCTCTCTCTGGTTGGCCTTATGTATGCAAATTCTCCCACCATAAACCTCCCCCACCCTCCTGCTCTGGTAGGACTGAAGTGGAGATCTCTGAGACTACCTACCAGCTCCACTGGAGGGGGGAGCAGCTAAGAGATCTGCCCCTCGGCCTGGGGTCTTAGCAGCTCCTCCCACTCTGAGCCCCACTGGCTCCTTGCTCCTGTCTTGTGTCTGGAATGAACAGCCTTAGATCCAGATGGTGTCCAATAAGGGGAACGTTTTCTAGGACAGGTGGCATGGGTGGGTCTCTCCTCTGAGACACCAGCAAAGAATATGTAGGTCAACCAAGACGAACTTTACGGCACAGGAAAAACCTGAGCAGCTTCAAATAAAGATCACATTCCTGGATGAGAGAGGCCCACAGGCCTTGGAGGGAGCAGGATACTGGGGCCAGGCTTACCCAGTGTGCTGCCCAGTAAGACACTGCGCCAATGGAAATGTTCTATAATCTGTGCTGTCAATACAGTGTCCGCTAAACACTTGAAATGTGACTACAGGATCAGGTTACAACACCAGGAACTGAGAAACTGAAGTTTAAAAATTCCATTTAATTTAAATGGGAACAGACACATGTGGCCAGGGACGACTGAACTGGATGTGCAGCTCTCATCAGAGAGGAGTGCTTGATGCACAGGGGCTGGCCAACCTGCTTGCATCCTGCCTGGTTACTTCCCAGCTGTGTGGCACCTGGCAAGTAACTCAACTTCTGAGCCTCAGTTTCCTTGCTGGTATGGGGATGATCATGGCGATGCCATCATGAGGGGAGGGGTAGTGGTGGTGAGCACCCTCTGGGGAACAAAAGAGATGGGAGCTATGAATAATTGCCACAACTCCCCCATCAATGTTTATTTTCTGAGGGTCAAATGAGGGAACACAGCTAAGGCCTCTTAAAGCATATCTCTTATCACTGTCAGGCATTACTGTGAACCCGCAAAGTCACAAGGTGCTGGTTTATTATTAAAAGGTGCATTGTCCTCTAGAAAGAGCACGAGATGTTGAGGCAAGGCATTTGAACAGCCAGAGTATAGTGGTCCAGACTATGGAGCCTGAGTGCTTGAGATCAGATCCCAGCCCTGTTGCCTATGAGCTGTGTGATCTCAGACAAATGACTTAACTTCTCTGTGCCTTGGTTTTCCCTCTGTGAAATGTAGATTGTAATCCCAGTGTGTAGGAGGTACCCAGCTGGATCTCAACCTGGAGGGCAGCCTCCAGAGCTTCCTCCTCACCTGACTGTTGCAACAAGGGAACCGGAACAGATAAAATCTAAAGCTGCCTGGAGGGTTGATCTCTAAGGTTTTGGGCCCTCATGCTCTCCCCTGTCCCCCTGGCCCTGGCCAGCCACTCACCGATGATGACGCCGCAGGCAAGCAAGGCATAGAAGGAGGTGGTCTGCTTGAGCAGCAGGTAGGAGAGCAGCACATTGAAGACGGTGGTGAGAGAGCGGCCCACGTTGTAGAAGGCCACGCCCACGTACTTGAGGCAGAGGTTGTTGAAGGTGATCATGCCAATGAAGACCACCGACAGGGGCAGGACGCTGCGGGCCACTCTGGGGTCCAGGCGCAGGGTGGGGAAGTCCACGGCCCCAGGGCAGCAGGTGGCCAGGGTGCTGAGGCCTTTGCACAGCAGTGCGGTGACCAGGCACTGGTAGAAGGTGACGAAGATGGGGGTGTCCAGCCGCAGGGAGGGGCTGTCCAGCAAGTACTTGTTAAGGAACACCATGGAGATGGAGGTGACCCAGTAGAGAGAGACCACCAGTGCAATCTGGAAGGCCCGCAGCAGAAAGGGCTTCTCCTCTTCTGCCTCCGTGTCTCCCGAGGCCTCGGCGGCCCCCATCAGTGCCATGTGCAGGATCCTGGACCGCTTCAGAGGGGCCCTGTTCATGGTGGCAGAGGAGCTTGGTCACCCTGGAGTAAGGGCAGTGAGGGCCCTGCTGCTTTCTGCAATCGGCACCCCTCAACTGTCACATGGCAGATGTGACAGTTCCCCACTCTTCTCTTGGGTGGGGAGGTTCTGCTTTGGGGTGAGCTCTGCAATAGGCTCCCACCCTGAGGGGGTTCATGAGACAAGACACGGGGAAGGGGTGCAGAACAGGCTAAGGTTGGACCTAATAGGGGAGAAGGGGTTGGGGCCCAGTAGGAATCAGTCGCAGGAAGAAGGGAGGGAAGACGAATGGAAGAGGCGGGAGGAGAAGGAATGCCGGGCAAGGGTGCCAGAAAAGGGTGGCGGCCAGCGTGGGGAAGGCGAGCGGAGGGCGGCAAGCCCAAGGCCAGCTCCAACAGACCGGGAGAGGGGAGGCGGAGGCGTGCGCGGAGCTGAGTGGGGAGAGGGAGGTTGGAAAGAGGGGTGCAGCGGGGATCAGAGGTGCTCAGAGCAGAGGTCCGTAGGAAGCGGGAGGCGGCCGGACTGGTGTTAAGCCCCAGCGAACCGCTTCCCGGGCGCCAGCTCCCGCTCCTCCCGGAGCCCCCGGACGTTCGAGGCGACTACCCCCGGCGAGGCGGGCCCGGGACTCATTTCCTGACACGCCCCCGAACCGCTTCTTAAAGAGCCCGCAGGCCCGGTGTCATCCTTAAAGCCACAGCTCAGTAAAACAGCCTTGGGAGTCGGAATCGCGTCCCGCCCCCGCCGCCTCCCTGCCCCAGTGAGTTCCCGGCAGGCAGATGGTGGGGGCGGGTCTCCGCGGCCGCAGAAGGTTAGTGTAGGGGCTACAACCTCGCTCTCCAACCCGCAAGCGCCGCCCTCCCAGGCTCCGTCTTCTCCGGCGGCCACCACCTCCGGCTTGACTCAGCCACAGATCCACCCTTTCCGCCTCCCCATAACCCCCCTTTTCCTTACGGAACCGCGCGCCCCTAGATCCTCGCCACCTCTCCAACGTCTCTCAGACCCTAGAGACCACCGACCTGCCTGGAGTTCCTCTACCAAGTCCCAGGGCACCTTTCCAGAACCTTGTTGCAGTTCCCTCTGTACCCCCATTTTCACAGCCCCATACATCTCATAAGCTTAAGACCCCTAGCAACCCTCCAGGAGGCAGGAGACTACACCGGCCCTTCTGACGGCAATTTGTCCACCCCCGTCCCCCAACTTGCGACCCTCCCGGCTGCTAGATCCGAGCTCCCTGAGCCTCAATGCCGCATCCCTCCGGAACCTTCCTCCCCCTACCAGGAGTCCCCCTCCTCATGCCGGGCCCAGCTTCAAGCTGCGGCCCCCAAGCGGGTGGACCCGGGCGGCGAAAGCAACCCCGCGTTCACCTATACTCCTCTGCGCCGGCCGCGCGTCTGTGCCACCCCTGCGCCGCGCTTGCAGGCTGTGCACAGGTGCCGCGCCCGCCGGGGAGGACTTCCTCCTTCCAGTCCCGGGTGTGGACGCCCCGCCAGCCTCCCAGAAGGATCCTCACGTGGGGCAGCGAAGGCGGGAGGGGCGACCTGGGCCCAGCTTGACCTTGGCCCAGGTTATCCTGCCTGTCTGGGAGCCCCTCTTTTATCCAAGGCCACTCAGCCCTGCCCCGCCCCACCCAGGATTCCCAGCTTAGTTACCGCCTCAGGCACGTCCCGGGACCCCGCGGCATCTCTGGCCCACAGCGCAACCGGCAACCGGCAACCGGCAACCGGCAACCGGCAACCGGCAACCGGCGTGGGCTTCCAGAAGTGCGTGCGGGGAACCGCAGGGATATTTCCTGCCGGCTGAGTGAAGGGTCCCCCACCCCTCCCAAGGACTGAGGCGGTGAAGTCACTCACCATCCCGGTCCAACACTGTGCAGGAGAGAGGGCTGACTTCTCTCGTGTTTCTGCTCTAGCACCAACGTAAGGGGTGGGGGAAGGGGATTTCAATTCTCCTGAGTTCTTTTTACTGTAAAAGTAGGGGGCTGTAGTACACTAGGGGGTCTCAACCTTGCTCGGAACTCTAACTGGTTTGGTTGAAAGTAGGGACTACCACCACGTACCTTTTAATTTACAAGATGGCATTGTAACCGGGCTGAGTCCAAAGTCCAGTAAAGGTGGTGCCCCCGAGAGGGTTTGCTGATGAGAATGAATAGCCCCAGGGAAAATGCTAAATTTGCAGTTTAGAGGGTGGAGAGTCTCATGAGATATAAAAGGAACTGAAGGAGAAGGGGAAGTCAGTCACCATGCGGAAGGAATAGAGGAAGCAGTTGCCACGATGTAGAAATAAAGAAGCAGCTGCCAGAAAGCAGAGTTTTGAATTGAGTTTTTGGAATCTTAAGTGACTTTGGGACCAGCGACTTTGGAGGCTTTGCAAATAGCCGCGCGACGAAAACTGCTCCCAGTTTTGTCTTTACTGCAGCTGGAGGAAGAAGGCAGAGGCCCGAAGCGGGCACCTTCCTAAATGCGTGGGTGCAGTCTGTTGGGCATTCTGGCCGCTGTAGTTGCTGTTTTCAGTGTTATTGGCCTGGTGCTGTGCTGGGGCACCATGGCAGTTCCGGGAGTGATAACATCTTCAGTTGTGTTCTGTGTCTTCCTCGTGAGTTGGAACCTGGCCTACACTCTGGCTGTTGAGTGTCTACAGAAGGAAGACGCCATTTTGGAAATGTGGCCTATTGTTTGGAAGAGGAGCTCCACGGCATCAGTGGCGGGAAGACGCCACCTTTGTTACTTTTCTGGGACTTAAAGGACTGGACCTTGCTTTAAGTAAGGTAAATGAAATATGTTGACTTCAATAATTCTTTTTTCCCCCCTGTTTGTTAAATAAATCCTATTGTTATTGTTCCCTAAGCCTGAGTAGTCTTGCAATTGTGCGTGAGGGTGTAGAACCAAGACAGTGACCAGTAAGCAATTGAGGCACTGCCTTTGGCCAATTTTAAAGCCCCTTTTGCCTGGTATCAGTATGTTTGAGGTTTATTTTAAAACACCCAGAAGTCTCCCCTCAAAAGAAAAAGAAAGTTGACAGATTCAGCAAGATGGGCGAAATATTGCTAACTGTCCGTCCAAGTTGAGCATAGGTACACAGGATTCTCCTTACTTGAAAATTTCCATAATAAAATAGTAAAACCCTTGGAGTACATTTCAGGTTTCATTTCTTAACTGCATAGACCCTTACCTGAGTGTAACCCAGCCCTTGGTGGGCTACTAGAACTGGACACCTTCCCAGCACTGTCCAGCTCCCAGGACAGGTATGAACTCTTCCTTAGAGCTCTGCCTCAGGTCTTAATCTCTTCCACCAGGCCCCTGCTCCGCCATTCACAAATACCTGCATTTCCCCTTCCTCCCAAGGTGGACTTCCTGCTTCCCAGTTATGGCCTGGTCTCCAGGGCGAGGAGGGCACCTGATCACCTAGTCCCCACTGCGATCAATTGCCTCTTTGGGGAAGGAAAGACCTGAAAGGACTGAACTGGTCATCTGCACCCTACTTGCAGAGTCTGCTTCTGGGGCCAAATCTTGGAGGTTGTGAGTTTCAGAATCACTTGTCTCCTAGACTTAATACTTCAGCATGACAAATAATTTAATGACAAACAGAGGGCCTCCCTGGTGGTGCAGCAGTTGTGCGCTGTGCTGTCGGCAGCTGCGATGCGAGTTTGTCGCCCAGCCAGGGAGAATCCCACATGGTGCCGCAGACCTCTCCTGCTTCGCCCGCTGCTCCCCTCAGCAGTGTGTTTCTGATCTGCCTGTTCTGCTCCCCACTCTGTCTCTGGTGAGCCCTCTCGCTGCCCCCATGCCTCTGGCCTGTACCCCAGCTTGTATGTATAAATAAATAAATCTTTAAAAAAAATTTAATGACAAACAGCAAATTGTCTCTGTGTGTCCCTGGTTTCCTGGAAGGGTGCTTTTTCCTTGACACATTAACTGGAATTAACTTATCTGATGAATATGCTGCCACCTTGAGCCTCTAGGGAGGAGACATGTGCTCCCTGGGGGGGAGTGCTGTCCCCACACACCTCACATCAAATCTGAAATTCTGCCATCAGCACATTAGCGGCACTCCCTTATATTAAGGTTGAAATGGGCCAGACAAGTTTCCCAGATTCCAATTATTTTCCTTATGAGGAAAAGAGGAGGTGGGACGTTTCTTAGGGGCAAAGGCCTTAGGAGTGGTGTACTTTGCACAAACTTTGCTTTTGAGTTTCCCACGAGGAATATTAATTGTTTAAACCATGTACAAAGGGTGATGATTTAGATTTTGTCAAGAGGAATTAAGCTGTATGTGAACTTGGTTTGAGGTGGAATTTAAGATTATTAATGTGACAGGTGGAAATTGTACTATGCCAGGGAGTAGGTTCCTTTATGGGTGTATTTTCTTGCCTTGGCTGGGAGCTACTAATGATGTCAAAGAAAGACAATTTCTACCAGACAAGTGAGCAGAACCAGCCTCCCAGGTGTAGGGGACAGTGGGCCTGTACTTACAGGGGCTTAGAGCTCTTAGTCTATAAGACTCCTCATTCTATAGGTAATTCAAAATAAAAATTAATACTAAAAATGTACACTAACCTGGAAAATAAATGTAAGCAGAGCAAAAAAGTTTTGATTTTTTTCTCCTGAAGATTGGGATGTTATTTTGAACATAATATATTCTTTCCAGAAAAAAAAAATCTTTTATTTGTTGGCACTCAGAGCATATTCCTAATTATCTGCTCCAGGAGTTGGCAGACGTCTTCTGTAAAGTTGCAGACAGTAAATACTTACAAGCAGACAGAATATTTTCACTTCTCTCATCACTACTCTACACTGCTATTGTAGAGCCATGAATAAGTGGGGGCCATTGTGTTTCAATAAAACTTTATTTATAAAGACAGGGATGGGCAGAATTTGCTTCACTAGTTGTAATCTGCTGACCTTGGTTTACCCTACATTAATGTATCCTTTCCCCTTACTAACGTTGCCCATATTTTGTTTGTATGTCAGTATGTTCACCTGAAAATACAAACTCGCCAGGCTCCCTTGCAGCCAGACGTGACCACACTTTTGGCCAATGAGTCATGAACTGAGGATTTCTAGGAAAGATTTTGCTTTCTTGATATAAGCACAGTCTTTATTGTTTCTTTTTCTTAGATGTTCTTTTTCTAAGGGAGACCTGAGGTCTGGAAGGGCAGTAGTCGTCTTATAACCATGAGACAAAATATAGGATGAGGAAAGCTAAGGCTGGTTGGGCAGAAGTGTGGAGAGAATTTTAGATGGTCCATAAGCTGCCATCCTAGCTCTGGAAATGAGTAACCCCCTTCCCATGGAAGTCATTCCTGTATAGTGTTCTGTGTTTTGTAGGCAACCATATTCTAATTGAAACCATACTCTACTGGGTAATTCATTGTTGCTGGAACTTGTGAGAAAGGTCCAGGAAGGTATGGGATTGATGGCCACTGGGGCTGGGGCAGCAGGAAAGGGGATCTGACTGTCAGGGAGTGAACCCCGGTTGGAGATGGGGTGGAGATCCCAAACCTGGCCAGAGAAGGATTGGGGTGGGAGAGTTGACACAAGAATGGGCAAACCCCAAAGCAAGAAGGGCAAGTGCACAACCAGGAATGAAGGCCTGTTAACAAAAGAAATTCCGCCATGGGGGAGGGGTTCTGCAGGTAAGAGCAGGAAAGCGATTAGCAAGGAGCTGGCACCTCTTTAACAATAATATTTACCAGAGACACCACCTTTATTTCCTGGTCTGGCTTTGGGGAAGCACTTAGGTTTGGCTGATGCAAGCCTTTTGTTGTAGGATTACAATAGTCAAAAGCATGAGGCCCCAAAACTCCTGTAATGCATACCTGGGAATCTCTGAGCAGGAATGCTGTTTACCCCATGTTAACAGCTAACCCATGGGAAGAGAGTTAGAGGGTCAGTTCCTCTTGGTGGAGGGTGTCTTGTTTTGTTTTTTTTTAATTTTATTTATTTTTAAAGATTTATTTATTTATGCATACAAGCTGGTGTATAGGCCAGAGGTGTGAGGCAGCGAGAGGGTTCACAGAGTGGGGAGCAGAACAGGCAGATCAACAGAAATACACTGCTGAGGGGAGCAGCGGGGCGAGGCAGGAGAGGTCTGTGGCGCCACGTGGGAATCTCTCTGGCCAGGCGTCGAACTTGCGTCATCACTGCTGACAGCTCCACAGCGTAGCGCTTAACTGTTGTGCCACCAGGAGACCCAAATTTAATTTTATTTAACTTATATCCTTTACATTATTATGTGTCCCCCGTAGGTTTCCCACCACCAATTCACCCGTGAACCATCACCATAGTCCCTTGTGCTTTTTTCTCCCCTATTTTGGTCCCTCTTCCTCCTCAGTGGGGGGTGTTTTACTAATAGCTCACGCTTATTGGGGAGCAGCTTCATGCCAGGTATTTTATATACAATATATCAGCCCTCCCAAGGCTGGAGCGAGTGTCTCATTATAATGCCTATTTTACAGATGAAGAAATTGAGACCCTGGAGATGTTGAGTTACTAGCCCAGGTCACCTAGAGAGGAGGTGAGAGGCAGAGCTCAGCTGGTCCTGGGCCTGTGGAGATACTCTGCCATTGCTTCCTTTTGCCCTGTTATTGAGGGGGGGATATATGCCTGGTACTGGGCTGCCCAAGCCCCAAGGGTCCCTCATGCTGGCACCTGAGAGACCGGGTGATCCACTATCTCATCTTTCTCTTTAGCTTTCTCACCATCCGTATTTTTTGCTTCCACCTAAGCTCTAAGCTCCCTGGTGGCAGAGCGTGTGGCTGGGGATGTGGTAGTTCAGTCACTGGGCACTTGCTGGGCACTGAGCCCTGGCCACCATTTGCAGGAATCGACTCTAATACAAATGATGGCACCATGAGATGGGCGTTCTTATCATGATGATGTCATTTTTGGAGCTGGTGGGTTTTGGAGAGCGGGGTCCTTGGGTTCCCTCTGGGAAGGATTTCACCAGAGCTCCCCTTTCAGCAGCAGGTGGTGAGTTTCCCAGGCGACTTTTTCCTCAAAACAGACGTTAGTTAGACTTAAAGAGCAGGTTTATCAGGGAAAGGGACAGGGAAGTAAAGGACGCTTGCATCGACACAGCGGGCAGGAAGAGCTGCCCCGAAAGGCACAGGTCTGCTGAGAGAGAGGCCGGCATGGTTGCAGGCAGGCGGCAGCCTTGAGGAGAGCTGCCTCTGCCCCGTGGTGGTATAGGCCACGGCAGGCAGGAAGGCCGCTGCCCTGCAGAGGGACAGGGAGTTGGCAGAAAGGACACCTGCATAGTCACAGGTGGGCAGAAGGACTGCTGTCCTGTGTCATTGCAGAGATTGCCCTCATATAGTCTTCTCTTTGGGAGGGGCTCACTCCTTCCTGGAGTGGTTTTTTTGTTACTGATTTTGAATAATAAAGTAGAATTTGAAAGGTACCAGAGATTCTACAGTGGGGTCTCCATATCTTCACCTTCAGTTCTGTGCTCCTGACACTTCCTGAAGCATCTGTTATCTGCCTGGATCTTATGCTTTGTGATTTAGGCATTGGGCTTAAGGATCTTGGTTTCTATAGTTAGGTTAATGGCTATGTTAATCCCTTCTACCCCCACCTCCTTGTGTGAGTCAGGTTTTAGTCTTGTGATGCCTCCTTTCAGTTTTCTATTCTTTTTCCTTCATCAGTCCCATTGTATGGAAGAGGAAATTTCCCGAGAGAGGATGAACGCAGAGAAATAAAGTCCCTTGCTGAGGGTCACAGGGCCTGTAAGTGGCTGAGCTGGGATTTGAATCCGGGAAGGCTGACTCTGAATTATTCCTGTTACAGCGTGCTGAGCACTTTGTAATAGACAGAGCATTTTCACATACACTAAAAAAAGTTCTCAGTTCACCAGAGCTTCAAGGTAACTTAGAGCTGTCTACTCTAATCCCATCACATTACAGAGAAGGACACAGAGAGGGTGCGGGATCTGCCCCTGCCACAGTTTTGAGAAGGGCCTTGAGCTCCACTCTCCAATCTGTTTTCAGACCTCCCTGTATTTGAGCTTCTCCAGCCAGGGTCTGTGCCATCAGAATCTTTGCTTCTTTGGCATCTAGCCCAGGGCCTTCCATGTCATAGGTGCTCGGGAAATGCATGTAAAATGAGCATGAGCTTGGTGCTTGTGTTAATATCCCACACAGCATTTCATTCCAATATGTGTCTGGTGTCACTCAGGGCAGGGAGCAGGTGGCCTGGCATGTCCTAAGTGTGCATCAGTAATGTCTTCCCTCAAATTCATCCCCACGACCCCAGAATGTGACCAGATAAGGCAATACTGCTTTTGCAGATGCAGTCAAGTTAAAATGAGCTCATGCTGGCTGAACGGGGACCCGAACTTCCATGACTGGCATCCTTACGGGAGAGAGATGTGGAGATGGGGACCCAGTGGGACACCCAAGGCCGTGTGAAGACAGAGGCAGCGATGGCTGCAGCTGCAGGTTTGGAGACTCCAGTTGTTGCTGGAAAGCACCAGAAGCTAGGAGACAGGCAGTGTGCAAATTCTCCTAGAGAGACTCTAGGAGAAAGGTACTGTGCACCCCTTGATTCCAGACTTTGGAACTCTTGAACTGTGAAAGAATTGATTTTTGTTGTTTTGAGCAACTAAGTTTGTGGTCGCTTGTTTAACATCTCTAGGAAGCAAATGCAACGATGTGTGTAGAAAACAAAACCAAAAGTCATTGTTTGACAGATCTGTGGTCCTAGAAACCATGACAGCACCTGTTCTTCCTCAGTGTTGGCTGTGGGTGAGGGGAGAGAGGGTTCCAGCAGCACAGTTAACGCCTAACCCCCCTTCGGCTCTTGTAGTCGTCCTCCTGGAGAGGCATCGAGGCATCAAGTGGAAAGCTCCCCGTCTTCTGGTCCTTGCCCTGGTGATTACAATCTTGAGGTTTTGGATTATGTCTCCATCTCTCCGGACTTCAGTTTTCCCATCAGTAAAATGGGAGCGGGAGTCAGTTTTGATGATCTCTAAGGTAAAGTTCTCTGCTTCTGGTCTCGGATGGTAAGTGGGGTCTGTTGAAGCAAAATGGAATTTACTGGTTCATGCCATTGAAAAGTTCAGGGAATCTGGCTTCAGGTGCAACTTGATCTAGCGGCTCAGTGATGTTAACAACAGATGATGCCTGATCACCTCTCTAAGTGTTGGCTTCCTTCTCAGGTTTGGTGTGATGGCAAAGTGACTTCAAGCATTCCAGCCACACAGCATCCTGGAGAAGTTGTTTTTAAAAATAAACTATTTTTTAGTTCATAACAAAATTGAGCAAAAGGTAGAGATTTTCCATAAACCTCCTGTACCCCCTTCCATGCATAACCTCCCTGACTATCTACATGTCTGGCTCTAACATTGATAAAATAGATGAACCTATATGGACACATCAGTGTCACCCAGAGTCTATAGCTTAATTTGTAAACTTGGTTCATCTTGGCATTGCACATTCTACAGGTTTGGACAAATGACAAACGTAGAATGACAGGTATCCACCATGATAGCATTGCACTGTCATTTCACTGCTTTAAAACACTGTTCAGGGTTAAGTTTGGTGGGGAAAATCACTGTTTCTCAGAAGTTGTGAGCTTCACTCTAAATTGGTCTGGCTCAGTTATATGACCACCCTGGACCAATCAGGTAGCCAGGAGGATAAACCTAAACCCTGGCTGAAGACTTGCTTCTATATACCCTAAGACCAGACAAAGTGGTTTGAGATGGGAAAGAGGTACTTCTAGATACAAAATCGAGGTGGTATTTCCAGTAAAAGGGGTTAGATGCTGGGTGGCGTGCCACCAGTGCCTGCGGCAAGGCTCTTTGTTAGGAGAGGGGTCTGGAGGTCTGCACACGCCCCCTTTGCTCTGTGGCTACCACTTTGTTCCGTGCTCTCCCACATTCACCCCTAAATCTGGCTAACCCTGTCCTTCAGGACTCAGTGCAGACGTCTATCCCTTCCTCAGGGAGTCCCTCCATTAGGTTGGCTCTCCCTGATATGCCTGCTTCCTGCTTCCCTAGGTCCATGAGCTGGGATGAGAGTACATGCAGGAGGCATCTATTTCCTTTTTGGGTGAGATGTCCTCATATCCTATTGAGAGTGCCCCCACCTTGGCTGTTGCAGTCTTCGGGGATTATCAATTCTGGCGCTTGGTTTCCTGCAGCCAAAGTCGTGGATCCATGATGCGGGCGGGGTTGATGAGCCCACTGCTTACTTCTCTCTGTGACACGGACTCTAAAGCATCGTCTTCATCAGCAACAACAAATCCTAAAAGTGGTCAGAGCTGATTCACGGTGGCAACCACACCCAGAAAGCCCTCTTACCACGTTCCTTCCCTAGAGGTCCCCAGAACTACCCTGTTTGCTGTTTCTTGCCAGCCTTGTTTTTCAGTTTCCACCCACCTCCTCCTGCCCCAATTCTGGGAGCAACCCTGGACTCTTCCAGTGACCTCCATTTTTTTTTTTTTTTTTTTTGCAAAAGTTGGGTGAGGTCTGTATCTGTTGCTCGCAATCAGAGAACCCTAGATGCTACTGTGGACATTTCCCTCTGGCCAAGGGGAGGGGTAAGGGCAGGAACCAGCCAGCTCCAGGCAGTGAGTCCAGCCACCACAGCCCCACTTCCTCCCCAAGTGCTGAGGTCGAAGAGCAAATAGAAGAAAGGGCAGGGCAGTGGGAAGTGTAGACCAGGATGTGTGAACACCATGTTTGCAGAAGGGCTGCCAGCAGCCAGGTGTAGATCAGGGTTGACGTCTTCCCTGGGTGTTTGCTGCACACCTGGCAGGTGAGACAGGTGGTGGTGGGATTTGAAATTAGTTTAATTTAACAAACAACTTCTGAATGCTCTTTCTGCTTCGTGTCCTTGCCTGCCCCCTCCCCTCTTCTGGGCTCCTTGTTCAGTCAGATGATTTGTGGGACCCTTGCCCTACCATGTTGGTGACATTTACGTCTTTTAGTGGGGTTTTGAGTGGTCTGAAATGAACATAAAGAACCCAAGGTTAATATACAGATTCTATGAACAAATGACTGAATACAGAAGTGAATTAAATTAATTCCAACTCCAGAGCCACAGAATCCACAATAAAAATACTCTTGCTAGCTTTTTGCTTTTCCCCCTCTCCCTTATAGGACAGCATAGCAATTAAAACCTTACCCTCCGGAGTTGCACAGACCTCGGTTCAAGTCCTGGGCCCACCACTTACTTTATAAGTTGTGGGGTCATAGCCAGTTACTTAACCTCTCTGGGACATGAAAACCTGTCTGTCAAAAGAGAACAGTGATATTATAATCCTTAACCTAAGGTCTGTCACTTAGTTACCTGTATTAGTAGTCCCTGGGTATTTCGTTCCACGTCCCCTCCATCCTCTGCCCTCTTCCCCCCCTGTTTATGTTTCCCAGGCACCATCTTCATCATGGCATTAGCACTCTGTGTCAGTTAGCTATTGCTGTGTAACAAACTGCTTCAAAATTTAGTTCATGAACCTGTGGGTCAATTGGGCAGTTGAAGTGATCGTGGCTGGGCTTTCTCCCATGTTGGGGCCAGCTGGCTCTAGGTTGGCTTTGGATATTTCTGTTGAGATGACTGGGCTCTCATCCATGGGGTGTCTCATCCTTCACCAGACTAGCCTGGGTTTGCTCTCATGGTGACCAGAGGTCTGAAAGGCCTGGGAGACACGAGCTCAGAATTGGCACCATATTGAAGGAGGAAGTTGCCAAGTCTGCTGCTTGGAGTCTGCTGCTTGCTGGAGCTTGCTTGGTGTGCTGCTTGCCCACAGTAGTAGCCACGGCTACCTTGACCCCCTTCCCAAACAATAAAGAAAGTCTATGATAGATGGGGTGACAAGCTTCCGCAAACAAACTGTATAAAACCTTACCCTTCCTGCTATTCGGGGCTCAGACTTTTGGGAGCTATCCCACTGGGCCCGTAGGTGTGACAGTTAACTCTCTCTCCACCTCTCTGAGTGCGACCTGATTTCTCTGGGAAATTGCTGTAACAATATCACTTCGGCCTTATTCTATTGGCTTCTACTGGCCCAAAACAAGTCACTAGGCTATTCCAGAGACTGGGCGGGAGGAGACTACAGAATTACAGAGATACAGGCAGAGCCCATAACTGGGGCTGTTAACACAACCAAATCTATCTTGCACATAATAGTATACTGAGTATTTCTTTTCCTCCAACCAGACTCCATCTGTTCACCACTGCGTCCTGGTGCCTGGCACAGAGCTTGGCATGTAGTAGGTGTTAATAAAGGTTTGTTGCTGGAGTGAATGAAAAGCTGGGCTGTGGGGCTGTCGCTGGCTTGCTAGAGAGCCAGCTGCCCTCTTCACTTACTATAAGAGACATGCCAACCCAGTTGAGATCCAGCACCAGCCAGTGTGCACCAGTTTGGTTTCATCCTTACAACTCAGCGGAACTCTTCTCTTGAACTTGGCCTTCAGGCCTTGGAAGGTATAAAAGCTGCATGCCTGTCTCAGTGTCATTCCCGACATTCCTGAAATTGTGCGAGATCAATGATGCACAAATAGACTTGATACTTAACTAATATCATGACATTGGGAATACAAACGAGGCAGGCCATTGGGACTTACTAATATCTGAATGTTTTCAAACATAGGTAAGCATTTTCAAACTAACTCAAACTGAAAAAATTTCCTTTTGTGCTTTATGTGTTGAAATGATTCCATCAGTTAGTGAATTCACATATATTTATTATTCCAGGGTAGAATGGCACAATAATGAATGCTAATTGAAAGCTATTAATTTTATGTACAAAAGTAATTGCTAAGTTTCAAATATTTAAATAAATCAGAAAAATAGCCTCCTAGTTCATTTAATATTAAGAGAGAGTATGTTAGTTAGCTAACTTGAGGAAGAACATTCTCTTCTTTTGGAACCAACAAATGTTTATATAAATTTAAATAAAGAGTAATAGACAGAATAATAGAGATCCAATTATCTTTTATAATTCCAATTTTTTTAGACTTATTTGGCAGAATAACATTTTTAACATTAAACAAAAAACTTTTAACAACTGTATTTAACTTGTAGTTATTAAATCCATTTAGTCCATTAATCTTTCAAGAAGGTGTCTCTGTGGGAATTATTCATATCTTGTGGGGTCAAGCAAAAGCAAATGTCTGTTTTGCCACCTCAAAGTTTTATAAGGAAGAAAAACTCTGATATCAAGACCAACAAAATCCATGAGTGGGCTCCTATTCAGACAGGCTAAAAGAATAGAAAAAATATCAAGGAGAAAGGAAAGTGGATGCAAATAAAGAAATATTTATAAGTGCAAATATGTTGCTCTTCCACTCATCTCAGTTGGAAATGAAAGAC
Organism: Scalopus aquaticus; assembly: GCA_004024925.1. Lineage (NCBI taxonomy): Eukaryota > Metazoa > Chordata > Mammalia > Eulipotyphla > Talpidae > Scalopus > Scalopus aquaticus. The sequence goes on along the minus strand of PVIJ01004148.1, from coordinate 14,023 downwards.
TTCTTACTGAGCACACTTGCAGGATATGATTGGGAGAACAATGTAACTGCTGATGATACAGATAATGTGGGATTCCTGCATATGGTGTCAAAAATCTGTAAAGTTGGGGCTTCCCTGAGGGCACAACAGGTTAAGTCTCAGCACTATGAAACTATCAGCAGCCACTGCAGCACGTGTTCGATTCCTGGCCAGGGAGCTTCCCACATGGCGCAGCAGACCTCCTGCCTTGCCCGCTGCTCCCATCAGCAGTGTATTTCAGTAGATCCGCCTGTTCTGCTCCCCACGCTGTCTCTGGAGAATCCTCTCACCCCCTGCACCTCTGGCCTATACCCCAGTTCTTGTATGCATAAATAAATAAAAATCTTTCAAAAAATCTGTAAAGTTTATCAAGGTATTCATCACATACAGAAACACTGATCAATTTTAGGTATGCAATGAATCTGGAAAAACATATACTCTTGGGTAACCACCACAAAAATCAAGATAGAGAATAGCTGTCTCTCCCCGGAAATTCCCTCTAGCCATGAGTGAACTGATTTCTGTTCTTAAAAGCTTTGGCTTTTCCAGAATGTCCTACAAACAGAATCACAGGCTGTTTGGCCTTTGTCCCTGTCTTTCACTTACCATGAATCTTTTAAGATTCATCCTGTTGCATTCAGTTTGCTCCTTTCAATACGGGCCACAATTTGCTTATCCAATAACCACACGATGGGCTTCTGGGTTGTTTCTGGTTTGGGGTGACTGATCTTGGGTAAATACTTAGGAGTTGTAGGTATTATGGTGTGTTTTTTTAAGAGACTATTTTAAAAAAAGATTTATTTATTTATGCATACACAAGCTGGGGTGTAGGCCAGAGGTGTGGATTTACTGAATCCACCAGTTGAAATGCTTATCCTATCTGGGAATGCTCTTTTAGACACATTTACCATCACGAGAAAGAATGGCTCATTGTTCAAGGCTGAATAATATTCCAGTCCATGAATAATATTCACATTCTATGTGAATTCTTTGTATCCACTTACAAGTTAATGGATGTTGTGTTGTTTCCACTTTCTGAATATTATGAATTAAGCTGCTATGGACATTCATGTTCATGTCTTATGTATACTTAAGTTTCAATTCCTCCAGTTGTTGGAGGAGTGCCCTCTATAAGTCAGTTAGATCTAGTGGACATTGAGTGCTTTATTTATTGACCTTTCTTTATTGACCTCCTGTCTAATTGCTCTATCCATTATTGATAGTATATTGATATCTCCAACTATTACAAATATTACTGTGGGACTGACCTTATGGACTGAATGTTTGAGTGCTCCCTAAGTCCATATGTTGAAGTCTTAACTCCCCAGTGTGACTACATTTGGAGGTAGGGCCTCTAAGGAAGTAATTAAGTTAACCTTAATCATAAGGGCGCGGTCCTGAATGATACAGGATTAGGGAACTTATAAAAGGAAACAGGGTGCTCTTTCTCCATGCACACAAAGAATATGATTTCTGTTCCTTCCTTTCTCTTTCTCCCTGGGTACTCCCATTATGCATATGTTGGTATGCTTGATGGAGTCCGACAGGTCAGGGACTGTTCATTTTTCTTCATTCTTATCTTTTTCCACTCCTTAAACTGGATAATTTCAATTGACCTATCTTCAAGCTCACTGATTCTTTTTTCTGTGTTCTGCATTCTGCTGTTGAGTGTCTCTAGTGAATTTATCATTTTATGTATTGTGCTTTTCAGCCCCGCAATTTCTCTTTGGTTCCTTTTTGTAATTTCTATCTCATTCCGGGTACTCTTCATTCTGTGAAACATCGTTCGGTTTCCTTTTGTTCTTTGTCTGTGGTTTCTAGTAGGTGTCTGAATGTTTAAGACAATTGATTGTAAAGTTTTTTTTTTCTAGTAAGTCGAATGGCTGGATTTTCTCAGGAATAGTTTCTTTTGATTTCTTATTTTCCTGTAAATGACTCATAATTTTTTTAAAACATTTTTACTAGTATAATGCAGCAACCCTGGAAGTCACATTTACCCTCTCCTGGAGTTTGTCGCTGCTGTTTGTTGTGGGTTGTGGGATTCCAGTGTGTTAAGTTGCAATCCCTTAGTCACAGGTGGTACCAAGTGTCTTTTCCTAAGTTTACTTGCCACTGTATCTAGTCTATGGTGGAGTGTCTGTTCAGATCTTTGACCATTTTGAAGCTAGGTTGTTTATTTTCTTATCGCTTATTTTTAAGAGTCCTTTGCATAGTTTGGATCCAAGTCCTTTATCAGATATGTGTTTGTAGATATTTCCTCCCAGTCTGTGGCTTAACTTTTTATTCTCTGAATTATCTCTTTTGTAGGGCACACATTTTTAATTTTAATAAATTCCAAGTTATCAGTGTTTCTTTCACGGATTTTGCTTTTGGTATTTTGGTTTTGGTGAGCAGGGATCCCTGCCCACCTTGGGCTGTTGAAAAACAGATTTGACATGACCTGCGCAGTGTCAGCCAATGCCCAAAGAGCCAATTGCCAGCCCTTGCTTCTTTATCCAGAGCATTCTTCACCGCGTGGGCAGGCGTGGTGGTGGTGGTGGTGTATGTGTGTTGTGTGCAAATATACAGGTGCACACACACTTGATGGTGGGGAACGTGCAGAATGCTGGATAAAAAGCCACATGGTTGAACACTGAGCTACAACTTCTTACTCCTAGAGGAAAAAATCAATAATAAAGCTGACACCACAAAATGTTTGCCAAAATGGGGAGCAACTGACATTGCTGGGGAAATGTAAATTGGTGTAGTCACTTTGGATAATGGCGTGGCAATTTCTTATAAAGTTAAACATACATTTCCCATGTGACCCAGAGATCTCATTGTCAAGTATTTACGCAAGAGAAATGAAAAAGTGATTTCAGACTAAGACCTATGAAAAAGTCTTCATAGACGCTTTGTTCATAATAGCAAACATATTGGAGACAATCCAAATATCTATCAAGAGATGAATGGGTTTGAAAACACAGGTATTTTCATACAATGGAATATTACTCTTTCAAAATGAAAGGACTGCTTGGTTCAAAGAACCAAATGGATGACTCTCAAAAGCATTTCACCGTGTGAAAGAAGACTGGCACAAATGTGTGTGTCCATTTATATGAAATTCTAGAATAGACAAACATACACTCTGGTTATAGGAAGCAGATCATGGGTTGATAGAGGTGGCAGGTTTATTACAAAGGGGCATTAAGGAACTTTCTGAAGTGATGAAAATGTTCAGAAACTTAATGCCAATATCAATCACTATCTTGACTGGTAGTTATACAGGTAGATATGTTTGTCAGATCTTAAAAATCTGTGCATTTTATTGTATGCAGTTATACTTAATAAAGCTGACACTAAAAATGTTGGCCAAAACAGTATCTCTGACCACCGTTTTTTTGAAGTATTGTTACTTTTGTGTGTAACATGGGGATGGCCCTGAAACCTCTAAAGTGTAGTTTAGCTTTCATTAACCTCTCTTTACTCTCCATCCCCAACTCTAGACTTCTGGGCTTTTAATTTCTAAATAATTTTCCAGCAATTTATGTGTTTCCCTGACAAAGTTGTTTTTTTTTTTTTTTAGCTTCCAAGTGAATCAACTGAAAGGAATTTGGTTGGAAATGAATGTTTACAGCCATTAGTTCTTGTCTTGATAAGGTCTTTGCATCCTGGGGAGATTTGCAATTTTCATATGCATTTCGAAAGCAATTTTGTCTGCTTTTGAGGTTATTTCATTTTAAAAATTCATTTGCAGTCATCCATGTCCACTTTACCTATTTAGCTCTGTTTTCACAAATTCCATGGACTATTTCTACTTTTTTAGAGAGGAAGACTGAATTGACAGTTCACAGAAATATTGCCAAACAAACGGAGCAGGCATAATGGAATGAAAATAGATTAGAACATTAAATTAAAAAATGAAAATCCAAAGTTTAAAAGGGACTATAAAAATGCAAACATTTTGCAACATAAATGCATAAAGAATGATTTCAGGGAGTTTCCAAATTCTGTGACTAGCTTGCTATGTGACCTTGGGCAAGTTTAACCTCCGTCAGCCTCATTTCCTGAACTGAAAAGTGGGGACTGATAATAGAATGTACTAGGATTATCATAGGGTTGCATGAGATAATTCATATGAAGACCTAGAGCCCAGTGCCAGGCATAGAATAGGCAATTAGTAATTATTTGCAGTTATTATCATTATTATTATTACCTCCATGGTGTACAATTACCCTGGATAAAGGGAATGCACTAATCATCAGTCCTTTTGGTCACATTACCCAGGGCCAACCAGAGAGTGTGACTGGGTGGCTTAGAAGGTGATTTTGTTACTAAGCTGGTGTAAGAAAAAGGAAGGGCATTTTCAGAGCTGAGGATGCTCAGAGGCTAAGAGAGCCTTAGATCTTGGTGTCCTCACATTCTGAATGCATTCACTTAGTCACTCAACAAACACTGATTCCTCAGTGTCCCATGACTGAAGGTTAGGGGTCTTGTTCCCAGACTATGGGGGAGGTAACACCTGGTTTGTGGTTGCTGAAGTGGTCTCTAAATTTGCATCCACTGCTCAGGTTGAAGAGGAAACCCAGAGGCTGAAGGCAGGCTGAAAGCAACTTGACAAGTAATTGGGTTGAACAGGCGCTGTGGCTGCTGCTGGCCCCAAGGCGGAGCAATTCCTCTAGGCTCCTGATCATAGGAGCCCAGGTAGAAAGCGCTTGGGGCTGCCTTATTAGGAAAGCAGTCCCTTTCACCTGGAAAGTAGCAAGGAATGAACTTGGCATTGACAAGGGGGGGCTTTTGGACATTTATGGAGGAAAGGCTCTCCCGGTGGAGAACAAGAGATGTGTCTGGGAAGCATTCAATATGGTTTCTGGTATCCTGAGACTTTCCCTCCTAGTCCAGAAGGAGAAATCTGGAGCTTCTCAAGACTCAAACAATGAAAACGAGTCTTTAGAAATGTAACTCAAGGTGGGAAGGACACAGACCCTTTTGGAGTATCACTGGATATGAAAATGCAGGTGCATTCCCCTTGGGAGAAAGTGCTGAATGATTACTTAGATGCTCTGCCCAGAAGACAGAACAGCCGAGAGTCCTGCCATCTCTTCCTTCACCTTGGGCTCTAAAGTCCTGCTTCCCTCTCCTCCCCCTCCTCCCATGCCAAAGCCAGTCAGAAGGAGATGGAGTGTCTCCTCTCCAGGAGAGACTGGACATAGCGGAAGGAGTCTTGGGGCAGCAGGTGGGAAGGGGGGTTAAGAGGAGAGGAGGGATTCTTTCTGTCCAGAATGCAGAGCAGGATGGGGCCAGCCCACATGGGTGGGGTCCGTGGATGCCGCATCCAAAAGCGCCCCTGCTGTGAGAATGAGGTGGGTGGCTGGCTGGGATTCCTGAATCCCGCATCTGCCACAGCTGGGTGGGACCGTGCGGCTGCATGCTTCTGGGGTTAAGGACAGTACGGGAGGTCTTCCAGGGTGAGGTCACAGTTTACAAGAACTGCAACGATGTGGTTTTGGGAAGATGCACTATAAAAATGCTAATATTTAGTTTATGCAGTAGATTGGAAATAATGCAAAGCCCTCAGTTAAAAAAATTGTCAAGAATTGCAGTTTCCTAGAGTTGGAGGAGTTAAGTGAGCTGTTAATGGGCACTGTAAACTTGCCACATGGCAACGTGCCTTTGCTTGTTAACTAGAAATCCCTACCTTCCATATGCATGCGCTGCTGTCTGCATGCACCCAGATTCCTAATTTCTGTGGGGGATTCTGGAGACAAAGGTTCCGTTTTCTCAACCTTCACAGTCATTATAACTTTAAATCTTTTATCTGTATCTGGTAACAATGTCAGCCGAATGTTCTTTAAGTGGTGGTGTTGAAAAACACACCTGAAAATCAATACATTGGAAAGGAAGTGAGATGTGATAAAATGTTATGAATAAGACCAAGCCACCGGCAGGAAATGCTGCGCTGTTAATTTAGAAGAGAGTGCACTGTGAAATATTAGAGATAGGGCTGGGAAAAAGAAAAAGCGGCATTAAAGCAAAGATATGCCACAATAGGGGCAGATTTATGCAACACATCCTTTCTGCTTTGCATTCATTTCTATGGCAAAATTAGTGTGGAATTATGCATGTTTTGAATTATGCAAGATCTTCAGGAACACTTGCTTTGCATAAAACGTGACTGCCCAGTGCTTTTCAGTGGGTGTTGGGGTGGGTGGTGGTTACTCTAGGGTTCTCTCAGGCCAGGCAAATGTAACCTTCTATTCTGGCTTGGGATTCAGTGACCTCATCTGTAAAATGGGACGGTCAGACTGACTTACCTCTCTTTCACTGCTAGACTGTGCAGATAGGAATCATATTTCTGTTCTGCAGGATGGAATCCCAGCATAAACGAAATCCAGCTTTACTAACTGGAGCAGGGAGGGCCCTTCACCCAGCTGAGTCCAGGCGGATGAACTCTGGAGACAAGTTTCCTCTACCTCCACCTGAGTCACCCAGAAGTGTCCTGGGGCTGGTGACAGCTGAGATTCAAAGGCCAGGTGCGATGGGGATCTACGGCCAACAGAGGGCAGCACCAGCACGCATCTGAGGCTGCCTCCCGCGCGGGGTGCAGGGGAAGGTTTCGTGACGTTTTAGGGCGCACACCTTCCCCTGCAGCCGGCCCCATTCTGGATACCAGCGATCCCAGGGCACCCCAGGCCCCTATTCTTATGAGATTTACTTATCCTGGAGGAGGCAAACATGTAAGCAATTAATAAATGAGATAGTTTCAAGTAGTAATAAGCACAGTAACATAATGCAAATTAATAGAGACAGGGTGGGGCCCGCCAGGGGAGGAAACAGCATGCAACCTGAACGGGAGGGCAGAGCAGAGACCAGAAGATCCTACGCGTGTGGCTACTGGGAGGCTCTGTCGAGGGGTCTCCAAAGGGACTGGGGAAGCCCAGTGAGGGACAGCCGCTTCCTCACAGATGAGAAAACGGAACAGAGAAGTTAAGACACTTACTCAGGGTCACAGTAAGTTAGGGACAGTGTCTGACAAAACCTGAAGGTAAGGAAGATGCACCTTCTATATTCCTAAATTCCCCTAACCCTCCTCTCCAAAAGCTAGTAACAATGACAGGTTCCCTCCTCGCCCGCCTCTCGCCCCCCTCCTTCACCCACCCCCAGTCCCTCCCGGCAGACTGGGCAGGAGAGCCCGAACAAACCCCCTTCCTCTCTGGGTCTTTTTTTTCCCAGTTATAAAATGCAGGGTGGGTCCCTAGAACCCATAAGCTCCTGATTTTATCAGTTTGCGGGCGCTCCTGAACTCCAGTTCCTGAGCACCCTCTTGTGGACGGCTTTGGAATCACACGCTGAGCTGTGTGAAAGGGTCATTGCCAATTTCCAAGAGGCCGATGGATACTAAGACATCACAGAGTGAGGGCACATGTGTCCGTGTCCTTGTCTGTCTCTCTGTGTGTTTTATGTGCACGTACATGCACACAAATCACATCTCTGTGCTTGTTTGTGGGTGCAAACTGCAAGTACCTGTACGTTTGCGTGTATTTGCTCATTTCTGGGTGCATTCGTGCACAGGTGCGTGTGTGTCTGTGCAACAGCATGTCTGTGCTGCATCTTCGTGTCTTTCTGGGTGTCTGTCTGTACGTGTGCGAGAGCACATGTCCCCGTGGGACATTTAGGGGCGCTATGAGAAGCCGGGTCTTCTTCACAAAGGCCTAACCACTCCCCACGCAGCCAGTGCTTCCTCCCCTAATAGCCCCATCTACCCCCCCTCCCGCTCCCCAGCACCCAAGGTCTCCTCTGGGAGCTCACACTCCTTTCTCTCTTCTCACCTGCACTATTTCAAACCACCTTCTTTGACTATTTTTTCTCTTTTGTGTCGCTCGAGGCTCATTTGAATGTTACAGATCATGGTTCAAGAAAATGACTCTTGTCTGTTCTCCCCACCTAAGCCGTTGGGTTTACACCCCTTGAATGGGTTGAAATCCCCCCCACCCCGCCCTCTCAGGCCGGAGGATGGGGCATCCTCCAGGCACTTGGTAGTTAAGACACTAGGGTGTGTTGGCCAAATGCTGCGCCTCTCGGCGCTCGCCTCTGTCTTCTCACTTGCTGCGCATGAGGTTCCAGCAAACCTAGGGGGCGGGCTTAGCCCCATTTTTCAGACTAGGACAGTGAGGCCCAGACAGAGAGAGACTAATAGCCCTGCAGGAAGGATGGAAGCAGCATGCAATCTCTCCTATCCAGTGTTCGTAACACCCGGGAGGGGGCTGTTCCAGTACCCTCTTGAACAGACCGGAAACGGGGTGTTAAAGCTTTAGGCAGAGCCGCAGTGTAACTGATCGGGATCCGGCAGGAGTTGGACCCTCGAGGAGGGGGCGCCTCCCCGCCCCCCCCCCCCCCCCCGGGGCAGTGCGAGGCTCTCCTGCTCCCTGGCCCAGGCTGCTCAGTCACGCCTCTCCGCTCCTTGCCGCAGGACAGGACAGTCTCCTCCCCAGGGTTGAGCAGCCCCCTCCAAGCTCCCACTTTCTCTCGCAGGTGGGGTGGGTGAGTCCTGTTGCACAAGCTACTTTTCAGAAGCTGCTGGAAGGGGCCTGAGCATTAATTATGCAATAGCCTCGCTGTGGCATGCCTAATTGCCTGATAGCCATAATTGAATTTATGGATTACACCAACATTATTGCAGCGAGCAGTTTGAGGCACAAATGGGAAGCTGGCTGGCGTTGCTGTACTTTCTTCCTATCTCCCCAGTGGCCTGATGGGGGCTCTTTCCCTGCGGGGCACTTTTCCGGGGGTGCCCTAGGCTGTGGGGTGGGGGGTGGTGGAGCAACAGCACAAATACCACCTCACCTTATTCGGGGAGGTGCTGTCTTCTCCGCCAAGAGAAGTCCTCGTGGCAGGTGGAATTGTCATTTTTTAAAGGAAAATGGGGCAAAGGAAAGCCCAGAGGCTCTCCCAGCTTCCTTCTCTGTCCCTGCTACTGGTCCTCACCAGCAACCCCTGGGGCCTTGTAGAAATGCAGAAGCTCAGACCCCACCCTGGACCTCCTGAACCCGAAGCTGCTTGCTGTAAGAGCCCAGGTGGTGCGTGTGCCTGTGGGTGTTTGGGAAGGACTGCGGGCTGGTTTAGGTGATTTGGGGGACTTATGGGGGGCCCGTTGTAATGATTATATAACATCACCTTGATTCTCCTTTGGGGAAAAGGCCCTTCCCCCTGCATGTGAGGTTTGCTGGGATGCATAACACACCCCTGCTTTCCGGCCCCTCAGACCACAGCGGCTGCGTCAGGGGCCCCAGTCCAGGTGGGCCAGGCGGTCCGTGCCCCTGGAGGCAGGGCCGAGGAAGGCATGTTTGACCCAGTTGCCCAAGCTGATGTTCCTTCCCCACCTCGCCTGGCCACGGGATGCTGGGGTGAGCGTGTGTCCTCACCCGGCTGCGGGGGCTTTGGCCATCGACTCGCACTGGCCAGTGGAGTTGGCAGGAGGTAGTGCTGTGCAGCCCCCGCTAGGCCTGCAGAGCTGGCTGTGTTCCCATCTTTCCTCTCGAGCTCCTGAACTCCACGAAGGGAAAGGCCTGCCCAGATGGCCATGGCGCTTTCTCCGGGCTCCCGGGGGGAGAATGTGGAGCACATTGACCCCAACCTAAAGAACCGCATCCAGCCTAACCCAGATGATATTAGCCCACCCCCAACCCATGCTGAGAGTGTGAAGTGATTGGTTGCTACTGTAAGAGCCTGACGTTTTGTGGGGTTGCCTGTTACCTAGCGTCGTGGCAGCTGACACCTGATTGACATAAAGGAGAGCCTTTCTTCTCACAGAGGTTGCTAAGCTGAATTTGGACCAGAGCACGCCCAAGGGTGAAATGAACATGGAGGAAAGTAGAGCTAAGCTGTGATGAGACTCCTAATCCTGATGACAGCTTTGTTCCCATGGACTTGGCCTTACTTGAGTTGTTCAAGACTTTTGACTCCAGTGGTTTAACCAGAAAGCGAATTAGTGACTCACATAACCCCAAGTCCAGAGATGAATCAGGTTTCAGGTGAGGCTTGATCCAGTAGCACATGGAGGGACTGGTATATTTGTCCCTCTGTTGTGCCTCCTGTTTTGTTCTTTTCATCTATTTCCCTTGTTATATAGGATGATTGCCCCTCGTTCAGGACAGAGAGTTTCTTCTGGAAGTTTCTTTCCCAGGGGCTGTTTCCTTAAGTCTCATTGCCTCAAACTGGGTCACATGCCCTTCCCTGAACCAAACTTAGAGGCTGAGGAGATGGATGTGCTGATTGGGCTAAACCAACTGGGGTGGGAACAACATCAGCTTCATTGAACCACACAGATCTTCAAGGGAAAACCAGGACTTTGGGGCAGGGATTCTATGTGTGTGTGGGGGGTGGTGGTGGTGGTGGAGATGCTGGCTAGACGGCCTGTCCATTTCCTAATAATGACCACAAGCTTGGGGACTTTAAACAACAGAAATTTCTCCTCTCATTGTTTCAGGTCTCAAAGTCTGAAATCCAGCCATGGGTACGTGGGTTCCTTCTGGAGTTTCCGCGGGAGAATCTGTTCCAGGCCTCTCTCCAGGGTTCTGGTGGTGGCTGGGGACACCCCCCCCCCTCCAATCTCTGCTTCCATCCTCATACACGTTCTCCCTGAGTGTCTGCATGTGTCTCCCCACCTCCACCCCCATCCAGTATGATTCTAGCACACTCAGTTACGTCTGCCAAGGACTTACATGCAAAAGCCAGACCCTATTCTGAGGTTCTGATGGGCATGAATTTTTGGGGAACCCTATTCAAACCAGTACAGAAGACAAGCAGCAAATGCTTCCAGATTGTAATTCTTTTACACAAAAATAGGCTTATGGGATCTGTTCTGTTGAACGTTTTATAAAGTTTGAGATAATTTTAGAAGCACACAGAAGCTGCCAAAAAAGTAGAGTACCCTACCCGTCCTTCACCGAGCCTTCGCTGATGTCCCCATCTTGCATCCCCCTGATATAACCAGAACTCAGACACTAACATAGACCCCAGACACTTAACTAACCTATGTACTTGATTTAGATTTCACTGGATTTTCCATTAATAACATTTTCTGGTTCCAGACAACCCAGGATTCACGCTGCATTTAGAGGGCAGGTCGCAGCTTTTCTTAGTCTTTCCAGTCGTCACATTTGGAGAAGTACAAGGCAGTCACTTATTTTCTAGAATGTTCCTCCTTTTGGTTTTGTCTGCTGTTTGTTCGTCATTTGACTGAGATTGTGTACTTTAGGCACGAGTACTCCAGAAGCACTGAGTCCTTCTCAGAGAGGGCATGACGCCCTCGTGTCCCTCACAAGGGTGCTAGCCTTGGGCCCTGGGGTGAGGTGACAGCTGCAGGGTTTCTCTCCTGTGAACCTACTGTCCTCCCCTTGTTGTTAGTAAGTACTTGGAGGCGGTGATACTCTAAGACTAACTAGTAAATGAGTTGGAGTCCTTCTGTCATGAAAATGTCTCTTTTCTCCTCCATTCATGCTGTTTTTGCAATCCCCTGCCACTTAATACTACTTAGATGAATACTTACTGAAACTTAGTAATACCTAGATTTGTCCAGTTTCCATTAATGACTCTATATCATGGTTCTCAATTGCTGGACATTATTTACTCATTTTCTCCCAATCACAAACAACCTTGCAATGAGTGTACTTATATTTATTGCTACCTCCTCACTTTGAGGGCTGTGAATAGAGTGTTTGAGGTCAGGGGTCTGAGCACTTTTAGTTTTGAGTGGATGTTGCCAAACTGCCTGCCGATGCGATTGTACCAGGCAACAGTGCTATTCAAGTGTGTGAACATCACTCACTCACTCACTCACTCAAATAGCCCGCCCTTGCTCAGACTGTGCGGTGGGCAGACAGAGGGGTCGTGAAGCCTCCCTGCAGCCCCCCAGGCCCTTTCTGATCTTCCTGGTCCCTTTGTTTTCCCTCCTGTCTCATCTTCACTTGGCTAGGATCTGAAGACTGAAAAAACTCCGCTTAAGAGTCAGCAAATCTCTCTGCATCCTGTTCATTTTCCCCTCCAGGAAAATGGGTGAAACAGGCAAAGTCGGGTCTTTTTTTACAATGAGGAAACTGAGGCTCGGAGAGGCACAGCCGATCCGCAGCAGAGCGGAAACTCTGAGCTGTGCTGTGCGGCTCCATCTCTGCACTCAATCTCCCTGCCCAGGTTCCTGAGCATCACTGTGCTTAAGAACTCCCTGGGGTGGCTTATTAAAAATGCAAATTTCTAACCTCTACCTGCAGAGATGCTGACTGCCTTTTTAAGAAGCATCTCCAGGACCAGAAGACAGTCCGGTCAGTTTGTGGAACAGGCTGTGAAACTGGGAGGCAGAGACCTGGCTTTCCACTTGCCGGCTCTAGCACAGGCCTGCACAGTGCCCTCTGTGACGGTCTGAGCACCACTGTCCCCTCCTGGGGAGATGGCCTGTCTGAGGAGAGGGTAGGGGACAAGTGCTGCAGCCCTGGGCTTCAGGAGTTCACACTCCAGTGAGCACATTTGTGAGGTGACAGGAACTAGCTTTTTATATTTGCTGATGGTGGCCAGTGGGCGGGAGCCAAGAGACAGTGATGTTTTGTTTGCCTCAATGGTGTTTTCTCATTTTCTTAAATGCTGAACCAACATTCAAATAGGGAGATTTTACATAATACTTTGATTTCTGGCATTTTTGGAAAAATCAGACTGTTTGGTGATCCTGGACTCAGGTTGCTGCACGACAGGGCTGGGGTTGAGTCGGGGCTGCTGCTACTCAGTTCGCCACAGTCCTCCACACACCACCACTCCCTGTTGTCTCCCACCAACTCATTTACAGGCTTCCTTGCTGCTGTGGGCAGTGAGAATGTGGGCTCTGGATTCTATGGTGCCCGAAGACCCTCCCTGATCAGGCTCTGAGAGAGATTTTCCCAGCTATTCTTGACCCATCTTTGGACATCCCTGGCCTTTCCCTCTGTTGCCTTCTCCTTGGCTGTGTGCTTTTCTTGGAGACATAACTGTGGTGATGTGGAAAGACCACAGTTGGGGGGGGGGTTCAGTGCGCCCCTATCATTTCCTTAAGGATTTACCTTGGGCAAGTTAAATTACCTCTCTGTTAAGTGCAGCTTTACACCTGTAAAATAGGGGGAACGCTTCTTACCCACTCCTGGTGTTGCCTTCCATGTAGAGGGAGCACCGATTAGAGTAACCTTGGTTCCCCCATGCCCACCAGCCCAGCCTTCCCCAAGGAGGAGGGGTGACTTATATAACAGGGAGGCTGCAGACTAGGCTGCTGTGTGCGTAGCCCAAGCCCTTGGTATCATTCTCTTTGGGGGGCTGCCCACCTACACCCCGCTTTTTACTGGGGCACCTCTGTCATAGCCAGGCAGTGGTGCCCCCTGCAGTGTGGGAATGATGCATTTATCTCACCCTGGGGTGCAGAGTTAAGAGCCACAGACCTACGACGTAGCATGTGAAGTAAGTGAGGAGATTTGAGACTTGCTGCTGGGGCCTGGGTCAGTCTCTGCTGTTTCTGAACAGGGGCTGGAAGAAGGGTTCTCTTGACTGAGTCCCTCAGGTCGCCTCAAACATCAGCTCCTTCTGAGGTTATTGCCAGGGCCAGTGCCTGGCACAGAGCAGGTGCTCAGTAAGTGACCGTCTAATGAAAAACGATCCTACTTCCCCTGTTTACTGGCACACTCAGAAATAGCACAGCAAGGCCTGTGCCGGCGGCTGGGGTGGGGTGGGGTGTGTGCCAGAGGCTGGGAAGAAATAGAGAGAGAAGGAGGGGAAAGCAGCCTTGATACGACTTCACTTCAAAATTGCCTCCCAATTCCTTATAAGTATATGCAAATCACATGCAAATCACACACATATTTATTAGCAGCCCTCCTCAGGAAGTCTGACTGGATGTGGCCCTGGGGAAAAATTGGGTCAATTCCAGGGAGTTTTCTGTCAGAACTAGGGGGAGCAGTTGCTTGGGAACAGAGTGTGCAAGGAGGGCAGAAGTGGGGGGGTGGTGGGCAGAAAGGTC
>PVIJ01004147.1:74795-122263 GCA_004024925.1 Scalopus aquaticus | reverse complement strand
AAAATAGATGATTGGATCCAGAAGATGTGGTACATATACACAATGGAATACTATTCAGCATTCAAAGAAGATAAACACATGCAATTTGCAGCGACATGGATGGAATTAGAGGGGATCATACTCAGTGAAATAAGCCAGAAAGAAAAAGAAAAATATCGAATGGTTTCACTTATAACAGGACTATAAGGAAACCAAATAGTAGAGAGACACTCAGCAGGGGGGAGAGAGGGAAGGAAAAGGGCACAAAATGGAGCAGAAAAGAACACAAGGGACCATGGAGATGGATCAGGGTGAATTGGTGGTGGGCTACCCAAGGGGAATACAAAATGTAAAAGACATAAATAACAATAAAAATATATATTATATTAAAAAAAAAGAAATTAGCAGTTGAGAGTCAATTCTTGCTCTTTACCATCTAGGACTCCCCAAGTTATATTTTAATAACTACTTTTATGTGTATCAATAAATCCTGAGGGGTCTGGTTAAAGCTCTGGTTGCTTTGTATTTTTTTTTTGTCTTGTTTTTATTTTTAAACTAAATTCTTATTTCATACTTTTCCCTTAGAAATTTCAACTTTCTAGTTGGAAATATTTCAGTATTTTGAGTTGCTATTTAGTTTAGTCAGTGACTCTGAATAAAGAATTCCTACTTAAATCCATCCTCCATACAACTACAGTGTGAAATTCCCTAAGATATAACTTCCCCACTTTAAATTCTTTTGTGGCTCCCCAACCCTGTCAGGAGAAAATACAAGTCCCTTGGCCAAGGAACATGACCTCTGTCCTTACGATAACCTCATATGCTATCTTTTCCCACTTCATGTGTAGAAATACCAAACTTCTAGTTCCTTTCTCACATTGTCTGGTTTTGAATGTAGTACATTTTTTAATGCTTTTCTCTCCTCCAAGAATGGTTTTATTTTTTATTTTTTCCCTGAATAGCCCTTAGTTACCTTTGGTGACAGTCTCCAGGTGACAGCCCCTCTATGGAACTTCTCTGGCCCCCTGCCTATGGGAGATGAAGTGTACCTGGTGCATTACCTCCTCCTCTAGAGCAGTCCATTTTCATTAATTCAGCAAGTATTTCTTGAATACTTACTATGTGCAAATATTATCTTAGACACTGAGGATATATTAGCAAAACTGGTTGTCTTCATGGAACTTAAAATTAGCAAGATAAATAAATTAATATACATGATGTTAGGTGGTATAAGTACAATAGAGAGGGAGGGTACAAGGAGTTCCCAAGGGAGAGCTATCAGGGTTACAGTCTTAAATGAGAGGCTTCACATTGTGTTTGAGTTCATTCTAAAAAAAAAAGTGATGTGGGGAAGACAGTTTTCCATGGGTTTCTTGTATTTTTGCATGCCTAGTGAGCAAGACACAAACTGTTCTTATGTTCTGCACTATACTTTCAAGGATGTTTATTTAGTGACCAGCCTAGATATAGTGTCTCTGTTTAGAACAAAGGGAAAATTTACTTTCTCTCTTATACATTAAAGGTCTCCTTCTGGGGCAAAGGGTGGTTTTGTTTGCATTTCACTATAAATAAGATGTGGGTAATCTAAGCTTGGGATTCCTCTTTTTCAATGCTACCTGAAATCTGCAGGTGTCACCTGGTCCTTTCATGTTGTCGGTGAAACTGAGGCTTGGAGAACTGATGATACAAATGTGTCACTCTGGCTACTTCTATTGCTGTGAGTAATAATATCCTTTTTCTCTAACCCAGGAGGTCCATGCCTTCTGACAGCATCCATAAGGCTGTGGTAGATTAACTTGTTGGCTTGAAAATGGAGTGAAGTCTCAGACCCTCCACAGTTCTTGACAATGACATGTAGATGTCTGGAAGAACAGTATTCAAGACATAGGGAACAGCAAGTGAAAAAACCCTAAGTCATTTGCTGTTTGTGATATTAACTACTTTTAAATTCTCTGACCTCCCCAATAACTATAAAGTTCTAAGGCAACCAGTCTTATTCATGTTTGTATCCTTGGCACCCAGTACAATTATTGGTACATAAGAAATGTTCAGAGAATTGTTCAGTAAATATTTGTAGAAATTAACAATTAGAGGGGGTCTCCCTGGTGGCGCAGCGGTTGAGCACTGCGCTATGGAGCTGTCGGCAGCACGCAATGCGAGTTCGAAGCCCAGCCAGGGAGAATCCCACATGGTGCGGCAGACCTCTCCTACCTCGCCCACTGCTCCCCTCAGCAGTGTATTTCTGATCTGCCTGTTCTGCTCCCCACTCTGTCTCTGGTGAACCCTCTCGCCGCCCCACGCCTCTGGCCTGTACCCCAGCTTGTATGTATAAATAAATAAATCTTTAAAAAAAGAAAAAGAAATTAACAATTAGAATTGTCACCTTGAAAATAAGATACTTCTTAGGCAGGGAACTATGGGTGTCAAATATTATTTCCTTTTATTTTCATTCAGAAAGAAGCACAGGATAGAATGGTGAAAGAATTAATTTGGAGTTGCTAATTTCCAATTTGAAGGGGAACAGAATTTTGATTTTGAAAATCAATGGGAGGAGTATGAAAAATAGAGAGGAGCTGTGTCTCGGATTCTGTCTTAACTATCTATTTAACAATAAAGCATATGCTGAGATCTGAATTCTTGTAGAAGTTAATGAGCAAGTGCTAATTTCTGTCCTTGAAGTTACTGATTCTATGCGCCTGAGCTCCCTGAGTTTAGAGAGTCATTTGTCTTGAATCAGAGAGTTATTGTTTTGAATGAAGACTCCTCAGCAGCAGCATTAGGCTGAGAATTTGTTGCTAACTTGGCCCTGTTTCCACCTTACAGGATGCACAGGGGAATCATGGTGGCTTGGAAAGGCCACACAACTCCATACATTGTTGGAAATCAGACCAAGAGTTCCTTAGAACAGTTTGATATGGAGTCTTTCTGCAGTGAAAATCTTGGCCTGTAGGTGAAAATCTCAGCCTGTGAGTACCATGAGATATGAAGTGGTTTTGTAACTCTTAAAATATGGAAGAGTAGTCAGCTTGATGAAATATTTGGGGGCATTCATCTTTAACAGTCAACATCTTTAACAGTCTGTGCTTTATGCAGAGAGTTAATGATTCATGGATTTTCCTAATTTTTTTTAATCCTTTGCTCCAACATTTCTTACATTTCTATTCTGGATCTGGAATTGTCCTTACTCTGTGGCAGTGAATAAGGTAGTGAATCATAGTTTATGACAGGTGATTCTGCTGTAGTTGAAGACCACACCTTAAGAAACATTAAAAATGGAGAAAACAGACTTACAAATGGACAATCACAAGACTGCCTGTTAAGTGCTGAAGGTTCTGGAGAGGAAACATAATGAACATGTGTCCAATGAGGTCACTAGCAAAGAGTGCAGGAGCACTCTGTGGGAAGATCACACCATCAGACAAATTTCATGGTGGTCTGTGGTCTTCTATGGACAGTTGTGCCCTTTACCAGTCTTTTCATCATTCTGTAGTTGAACTAGTTCTACAGTCATTAGTGCCCTCTCTTATAGAATGGATGATTGAATTTGATCCTTAGAATTTCATTAAGACAAACAAGAAAAAGAAATCTGTTATTAATAGAACATGTAGAGTAGAATGGGAAGGTTCTGCTGGGTCTTGGTGATGGTCTCTCACAAGTCACATGTTCTTTCTCCTCCGCTATCTTTTTTCACTGATTGGTTTATTTGTAATGTTTGCTCCCCCAAAGTTACAGTTTGCCAAATCATGCCCAATATCTCTTAGGTGGATCCTTGTATGTAACAGGTGCTGTATTAAATGTTTTATGTGCTTTTGCACAAAAACTCTGAAAATTATTAGTTATAATGAACAGATGAAGTTAAGGTTTCCCTCACTGTTCAAAAGTAGAATGTTGCTGTTTGGTAGAATTGTAGATTGTTTTGGGAGTCTGGGAATACTAAATTTTTTCTATATAAACTAATGTTAATAGTGTACAGAGATGATATGGCTAATAAGCATCCTGGGGAGCCAAGCCCAGGTTTTCTGTTGGGTTTTTAAGATCCTGCTCCTGGCTACCATGCCATAGATGTATGCATTTAGGCATGGCACACACATGCACACATGACTGTATATATAGCCATATATAGTGACAGGTATATAGCCATGTAGTACTATGTGTAATCTGTGTGTTCCCTGCCGTGTGTGTGTGTGTGTGTGTGTGTGTTTGTGTGTGTGTGTGTATTCCCTGCTATATATATTGTGGGACTCAATATTACTCCTGTAACATTCTCATGTTCTTTTAGTTTCAGCTGCTACTTCTAATTCCGTTTCTCTTGGTATTTCCTAACTTTTTAAGTTTTGCTTGACCCAGCTCAACTCTTGGTTGAGCTTGACAGCACCAATCTTGGCTTGCTAGCTGTAGGTCAGCTGCCTTGATGTCATATGCCCACCCTGGTCCAATCAGTTGCCCCCTGAGAAGTGCTCAAGCAGTGCTGAGGAGGGGTTGATGATAGGGCAGTTTCACTATATGTGCAAAGTGCATTAAGGATAAGTATTTTCTTAGACAAACTTTTATTGGTCAATCATGTACTAGCATACACATAATTGTAAACATTTTCTCTGACCCCACACTAGTAGCTCAGAGCTTGCCATTTGGTGTTTGAAGACATGAATTTGCACACTGGCAACACCATCTAAATGTTGTTGTTTTTTTACTTTGGGCAAATGACTACTTCTCTGAGACTTTCCCCCACTGTTGACATAAGAAAAATCATATGACTTTTCCTGGATACTAAGAATATACCAGGTATAGATGCTAGACAAATGCTACAGCTTCAGCATGAATGAGTTACCACCCTGAGAGCTTCTTAGCAGTCTAAAAGCATTTCAAAGGGAGGAGTTTTGTTAAATACATATTCCAGGACCCAGCCCACCTTCAGAGATTCTGCTTCAGTAGACCTGGGATAGAGCATGGGGATTTGCATTTTATTGAGAGTGCCCCAAGGCTATAGGTCTGCAGACCAAAGGAGAAGCATTAGGTGGTTAAAACAAGACTTTCAAATGGGTAATCACAATGTGGCTTATTAAATGCTGGTTCTAAGAGAAGTAACAAGAGCTTTGGAGTACCAGAGGAGGATCAGTAAAATCCACCGGAGGTGGTGTCAGAGGGGCCTCAAAGAGGTGACATCTCAGCTGAATAGGCTCTTACCAGGTAGAGAGAAGGGGAAGGCTTTCAAGAGGACCAGCAAAGGTGTTTTCTTCAGGTGGTAAGGATTGGGATGGGGAGGGGGTAGAGTAGCTTCAATAAAGGCAGAAAAGCAGACAGCCTGAAACACAAAGTGCCTTGTTTATTGTGTTAAGTTTATTTTTCTGTGATGGATCCTCCGAAATACTTAGGTTATTTAGTGACAAGTTCAGATTTTATTTCTAAAAAGAC
Source organism: Scalopus aquaticus (assembly GCA_004024925.1). Lineage (NCBI taxonomy): Eukaryota > Metazoa > Chordata > Mammalia > Eulipotyphla > Talpidae > Scalopus > Scalopus aquaticus. Next base: position 116,872 of record PVIJ01004147.1, on the reverse strand, counting down.
AGCTTTGAGTTTGGTGTAAAGAGAGTGAAGGGAATGGGATTAACTGCAGGGAGGCTTGAGAGCTGGTGATTATAAAGTGGATAAACTGGAGTCAGCCAGTGGTCTACAAACAGACGACAGGAGACAGATGAGAGACATATAGGGAATGAATGTATCCAGTGCAGTACCTAGCTTGGGGAATGGGTGACAGATTTAAGTGCAGAGTGGAGAAAGCAGGAATGAGTTTTAGTTCTGGTTTATATAAAGGAGAGAACCCAGTAAATGGTTGGTTTTCCAACTCAAAAATGATGTTGAGCTTTGTTTACAGGTTTATAAAACTCTGACATCTTGGTGATAATTGAAGACATGGGTGTGTATGAGAGTTCTTGAAAATAACCTTAGAGTGGAAAAAGAGGACATGGAATTAAAATATCAAGAAACAGGTTCTTAAGAAATATTAATGTACAAAAGATGGGCAAAGAAGGAGAAGCCATTTTGAAGGCGTTTCAGAAGGATAGTTTAGAAATGTGAAACACTGGGTGATGGAAACCTTGAAGAATCCAATATAAAATTCATAATGCTAGTCACCATTATTATTTTTGTTCTTTGCTTAAAACACTACAGGGATTAAGATTGGCTATCACATGCTAAGACATAACAATAAAAAAAACCCAGTATTTATAGAATCATCTCTCTACCAAGTGTCGATTCTGAGAACAGAATTTTTAAAAATCTTATTAATTCCAGAATCATTTTTACAGCACATACTGTGTGCTTGGTACTAAGCTAAATGTGGGAGATAGACCAGTCCCTACCCTCAACAAGCTTCCCTTAGTTGTTTCTGTAAGTCATGCAAAGCAAACACCCATCATTAAATGCCGGCGCTTCAAGAATCCAATGTGCCTGTCCCAAGAGTGGTCAAGGTCAGAAAATGAAAAATAACACATAGCAGAGACAACACGGACGGGGAATTGGGAATAGAGAAAAACAAGGAGGCAAATGGGTGAGGGAACGCTGACAGGAGGTGAGTTTTTAATACAATATAGTTGACGTAAAACGGAAGGTTTTGCGGTGAAGAAAAAGAGCTCTAAATCCAGGTTCTGATCCTGTTGCCACCTCTGCGAAATGAGCCAAGTCCCTCATTTTTCTGGGCAAGGCTCTGCTCCTAGGAAGGTGCAAGGAGCAACCTCACAGGCTGGGAAGAATGGCGGCCTTGCCGGCGCCCCTCCCCGCCCCTCCACCATCCGCTAGTTCCAGGTGCTTCCAACAGGTGATTTCTCAGAGAACCTGGGCGAGGAGTCAGGAGCCGCAGGAAGGTTAACCTTGTCTCCCCGTGCTTGGGAGACGAGGATGTGCGGGGTGAAGTCCGGTTCAGTGGTTTGTGTGGGCTTTTTCCTTTTGTTTTTGTTTTGATGGGATCAGATGGTTCATTTCCAAAGAGACAGAAAGAACCGTGTCGTATTTAAGAGCAAAAGCCTTGGAGTCAGACCTGTGCTTGTGTTCTGGATCTGCCTCTTATCCCCTGGGTGACCTTCGACAATTTATTCCATCTCTCTAAGCCTCAGTCTTTGTTACCTAAAATTTGGGGATAAAGATACGTACCTCGTAGGGATGTGGTGGGGATTAAAGGATAATGTATACAAACCCCAGAGCCCGGTGCCGGGCACAGAGTAACTGGTTTTTAAAAAAATGTTGTTCCAACGAGTGCTAGCTATTGTTATTAGTAACCGCGAGGAAAAGCAGTGGACGTACAAACGGCGCTCCCTCCTTCCCAAATCTCTGCCGGGCAGAAAGCCAGCGTCCTAAAACTTACGGGGACTTTATAGGGGTGAAGCCTTGATGGTGGGATCCCGGGCGCCTGGCGTGGGCGGCGGCAGGGAGCGCCGGGTGGGTCGCCGTCTCCGGGAACGAGAAGGTCTAGTGACCCCACCTCAGTCTGGACTAGTACCCGAGAAGAGATCTGTTCACCGGCCCCCAGCGTCTCGGGGGCCGGGGGATGGGGGGCGGTTCTGAGGCGGGAGCGAGGGAAAGAGGAGGGGCGACCGGGGGAATTTCCCCGCCTCTCTCCCTCGTTCCATAAATCACCGCAGCTGCGGCGGCGGCCGAGCTGGGAAGTGCACGGAGCCGGGGCGCAGCGTGGTGGCACCAGACACCTCCCTTTCCCCCACCGCTTTCTTTCTTTCAGTTTTTTTTTTTTTAACCGCCCCGTTCCCCTCCTCGCTCGGGTGGCTGCTCCAGCCTCTCAGCCGGGTCGCCGCTCCTCCGCGGGTGCCGCCGCCCGCCCCCGCCTTCGCCTCCTAGCTGCGCCGGGACTCGGGAAGCGAAAGCGTTTCTACTCGCGGCTCCGACTGCCGCGCGGCCGGAGCACCGGGTGTGGGCGCCACCGTTTTCCGAGACGCCTGCCGCACCGCGCCGCGGGGGCAGCACCGGCGCCCGGGTCCTGGGGACCGCTTGGGCGGCTGCTTCCTCTCCCGCCCGCCTCTGGATCCCGGCGATGGTGGCCGCCCGCGCTCCCGCGCTGTAGCCGGGCGCCCCCTAAGTTTGGGAGCCGCCGCTACCGCGGCGCGCAGAGGCGTCTGCAGAAAAGGAAGAAAGTTTTGCGGGGTGCGCCGAACGGGCCCTGGGCGCACCTCCGGTTTTTCCCTCCCCGCTTCCCGGCGCCTGGAGCCAGTCGGCGGGGAGTGGGGGGAGGCCGCATGGCTCGCGAGTCGGAGGAAGAAGAGACGGCGAGGACGGCCGCCCTAGCTGGCCACTGCTGGGGCTCTCCCGACCGGGCCGGGGCCGGGGCGCGGCTGCCGCCCCTGTGGCTGCTCTGCCTGGTCGCGTTCGGGCTTCTGGGCGCCGTGGCCGACGCGGACTTCTCCATCCTGGACGAGGCGCAAGTGCTGGCGAGCCAGATGCGGAGACTGGCGGCTGAAGAGCTGGGGGTTGTCACCATGCAGGTAAGTGACCCCCACCTCGCGCTCCGGAATTTGCTAGGCATCTTGCCTTTCCCCTTTGCGTGGAGTCCGGTCTCATTCTCTTCTACAGATCCCCTTGACCATGCAACGACTTCTCTGACGAGCACAGACCCTTCCCGACTCCTCTTCCATGCCCCGAGGCACCCCTCCCTTTCTCCTGCAGAATTCCTTGCCCTTTGCACGCAACCCATTCCCCCCCCCCACACACACACACCATGCTCTTTTATCTGGGCAGAGATTCTCCGATTTTTCCTGCATTTGCACATATTTCTCCTGAAGACGTTTCCCCGCCCTGCCACCCTTGCAAACTCCGCTCCCTTCTTTGTGTACCCATCCCGGGGAAGACAGCCGGCTGGCTCCGACAATTTTCCAAGGTCCCCACCCCAGCCCTTGACACACTTCCTCGAGTCCTCCCGAACGTGGTGCACCGCACGGAGGGCGCGCTGATGGTCACCGGGAGGGAAGGCACCACTGCTTCCGCAGCTGCTCCAGGGCCACCTGGGTCCGGCGGAGAGTGGCCTCTGCGCGTCTCCCTGCCCGGCTGTTGGGGGAGAGGCTGGCCTGATAGATTCCTAGTAAATTCCCGACGGCTGTCCTGTTTGGGGGACTTTGTTGTTGTTGTTGCTTTTGGCTGTTACTGCTGTTGGTTGCATGCTGTTGGCTACCTGATTTTTGTATTGTGTGTGGCGTGGGGGGGGGGGGGTGAAGGGGGAGAGAGTACCGGTGGAGAAAAAAGGAACACAGTGCATAAGGGTCCCATCTTCTCTAGCTTGTTTAGCACTTCAGTCCTCCCTAGGAGAGGTGGGTGCTTAGGATAGATTGTGGCTAATAAGATACCCTGAAGAGGTTACTAATAACCAAAAGTAGTAAAAATTCCTCAACAGCAACCACCGGAGAGTCTACCTGGCCATTATTTTAATCTATTGGTCACAAAGGTCCACTTGATTAGGCGAGGTTAGAGTAACATTCAGATTCCGAAGCCTATGGTATAACATTCTTCCGTAAAATAACCCCATTCTTCCAGGCATTCTAACAACAATAAAGGTGATGAATGTAGTCTTCGAAAGAGCGAAGTTTCCAGGAATGTGTTCTTGAAATTGATTTCTGATTCTGATTCTACTGTGACCACCCTTCCACCTCCCACCGGGAGAGATGTTTTGAGTCTGGGATTCAAGTTTCCGGCATCTTTTTTTTTTTTAAACTCTCTCCATAGCACGCTCCCTCCCCCTTTCTCCTCCCCAGAGGATACAGTTTTTTTGAAGTGAGTTTTTCAAACCTTTTTCAGTGTGGTGAAAGATTATTGGGATAAGGAATGGATGGTTTACTTGAAAAGGTAATTGTGTGTTTATTTGCAGACACTGGCCCTGAAGTGCAATAGTGTCGGATTTTTCTTCCTTTTCCTTTGCAGAATAGACAAGCTTTTAAAATATGTCATTTAACTGTCCTGTGCAGGTTTTGGGGACTCAGATTCAGTTATAGTTTTTCCCATATGCATGATTGCTAACAGAGCTCTTAGGATTGAAGTAACTCTTAGAGGAAATGGAACTAAATGGCAGGGGAAAAAACCGAGAATTTCCCACATGTACGGTGAATATTTCAATTAATTGTATTTTTTACATAGAGACGCCTCTTTCACTAAAGAAAATTTAATATGTTGCAGTTTGGGACTGCCTGATAGGTTTTGTTGTCTTCACCCCTTTACTAGGGGATCTGCAGGGGTTTTTTTGCCTCGTGTGGGTAAAGCTAAGGATTTGCTTTCCCTAAGATGCTGACAGCAATTTTACTGTTTCTCACTCGGTCTTTGACAAAAGGTGAAATCGGATCCCAACACATTGTCATTCAGGTAGAGATCCAAAGCAAATGTAGTTTTAAAAGGCTTCCCTGTTGAAAAGGAGACACGTTAGAAAAAAAGCTCTGGTCGGTGGGGGGCTTGTGCCCAAATGGCCCTTTATCTCCTTCCTACTGGCCTCTTTCTAACACCTTTGCAACCTCATTGTGGAAACTGACCTCCTGGGGACAGGGTTTTTTGTCTGGCAAAATGTGAAGTGATTTCTCTCCCTTTTTGAAAGGAAAAGCACATACTGTATTTAAATTCCTCTTCTCGAGCTATACATTGATCTGCCACTCCATCTGGGAAAATTGGGGAGAGTCCCTTTAATTTTATTAGGCCGCTGGCTTTTTGGAGGGAATACTTGTAAAATAATATCTAAGGCAGGTTAGATTTCTAACCCTTAATAATAAAGATTTTGAACCTCACACTTTCCTTTGTAAACCTTTGGGATTTGTTCAGTGGGTCTGAAATTATGTGGGTTTGGTTACCAAAAGTGCAGATTATATAGTCATATCTTGTGGAATGTTGGATTTTGTAAGTAACTGTAGAACTAATTTGTTGAGTAAGTTGCTTCATGTGGTCATTAAGGTGAGTGGGGTCAGACCCAAATGCAGATATGAAGGGCTTGGAAAGAGACTATGTCTCTTTGCTAGAAAAGAATGGCCTCACTTTCTTAAGGGATTGACTTCTTTCATTTGACCTTGGCATTTCAAGCGTAGTACAGACCTTTTAGGACAGCATCAAATAAAATGAGAAACTTTTTGTGGTTTAGTTTATATGTAAAAAGTCTGTTTTTCGTTACTTCTGCTGCTTCAAATATTGTTCAAAGACAATTTTTAGTTTTGAGAAATAATGAAATAGCCCTCAAACAAGGCCTGCTGCATTATTTTGAATGGCAGCACATCACTGCTCATAGGGGGTTGCAAAGGATAATTTTACAAAAACAAAAATCAGGCTGCCTTTCAGCACTGTAGTTTCCCATGGCACAGTTTTTGTGCTTGTGAATAGACCACTTTTCAAGTTGTATTCGACATCTGAAAGATGTCCTTGGAAGGGTCTTCTAGTGGATGCTGCCCACTCATGTATTTTTGTTGTTGTTCTTGCTAGTAATGAACACAGAAACACACTTAAAGTGATTTGCACCAACCAATTTTGCCGATGACCCCAGAAAGCTTCCAGAGAATACTGCCTCCCTGTCAGCAGACATCACACATCCTGAGCAAAAGTAAAAAATGTAATCATCCACTCCTCAGAGGTCTGGTGGAGTGAGCCATGGATATTGAGATCTGGGGAACAGAGTGTCTGTATCCAGGGAGACTTGACTCCTGCTTTTTCATTCATGCAACAAGTTTTTATCAAGCAGCAGCCTGGAAAGTGTAAAGAACCCCAGCTGATATTTGGTTCCCAGCTCTGCCACTTACAAGTTGAGTGGTCTTTATTTTAAAATTGGAGAGGATGGTTCTTCCTGCAGATTTGACTCTGTGGACTGAATGGAAATAGTGTGTGAAGGCATCTGTTCATGTGAAACTGGGGCTGGGAGGCGTTGATTGTGTGGTTGTTCTTAAATGGAAAGATTGCCCTTGAAAGTTTACTGTGCACGGAGCACTCTGCTAGGTGTTTAGGGGATTTACAATGAGGTCTTCTAGTATGACCCTTTGAAGAACTTATAACCTAGCAGAGGATATGAGATTGCACAGGCAAAATAGTTAAGCAACAATGCTTGCTTGTTAGGAGGCATATCTGGCTCTGGGAGTCATTTCACCAGGCACTTATAAGGCCCATTTAACATTATATGACAATACAGGCTTCCTAACAGCAAGGACCTGGCACTTGGCCAGTGTGCCTGCCTTGATGTTAGCTCTAATACAGCGCTCCTGGGCTGGGTATAGTCACTGCACTTGGCAGACATACCAGCAGGTTGGTCGGACAGCTGCTGTAGGGGCTGAAGGTAGGGGTGAGCAGAAGAAATAACCAGAAGCACAAACTAGAGCTTCAAATCGAATTGAGAAAGAGCAGCAGTCAGGCGAAATGTGACTTCAGGAACTGAAGGGCTCAACTAGGGCTGAGGTGTTTGGCTAAAAATATAGAGCAGTGTTGTTAATAGTGGCTGCAGCTGAAAGTGAAAGAGGAGTCCTTCTTTGTAGGCAGTAGAACTGCATTGCACACATTCATTGTTCAGTTTTGCATACATCCCATAGACTTTGCACGTATCCCACAAACTTTGGTTTCTATACCATGAGGGACGTTGGTTTGACTAAACTGGGAATACAAGGTGAATAAAGCCTGGTCTCTGCCCTTATGCTTTCAAGTGATGAGGGAGACAGATACAGAAAGAGACATTATGGTACACGGGTTAGCTTGAGCTATAGAGGTGTTGTTAGAGTGTACTGAATTAGTGTGGGGGTAGAGAGAGCAGCCAGGGCATTGTGGGAGTACAGAGGAGGACTGCCCAAGCCCATCTGGTGAGGTCAAAAAGTCGGCTACTCCTCCCCGTTCAGTGACTGTCCGACACAGAGGCCAGCCCCGAAAGCAGCAGCAGCCTCAAACAGGAAGGATAACCAAATCAGTAATCATCAGACATTTCTAATTCTTTTTGATGGCACTGGTATATTTTGAATACCCGAATGGGAGTGTGGCCCCATGTCTTACCTCATTACAGAAATAAATTTTTTGTTGGCTCTACTGTGTGATGATTTACATTCATATTTATGTACAGTTTGTATTTTCCCCTAAATCGTGCCCATCATACCAAGAATGGCTTGTTTTAGGATGATTTGAATGTGTACTTAGGCAATAGTAGATGTTTTAGGGGAAAACACCTGTATTTGCAAATAATGTGGTTTGATTATATGCCCTGTGTCCTATATAAGCTATATTGGAAAACATACTGCCTTGCTGTCTTCTGAAATAAATATTGGTGTAGAAGAAATTTGATCATTGATGGGTGATACTCAGTTGAACTTGGTAAGAATGGACCCACTAAAATACCTGTTTTGATTAACTGTCCCTGTTGTGTTTAGTACTTGTTCTACTTCCTCTGCACTAATATCTGCCTTTGCTGGCATCATCCCTGTGCTTATGTTTTTCCTGCCAATCCACTTGGGTCTGTAGGGGCTTGGGGGAGGGGAAGGAGATGGTTTCACACTTTATAACTTGGAGCTATTTCTGGTTGCTGCTTGAGGAGTTCCTTCCTTGAGCTTAAGTGGATGTGCAGACAGGAACCTTGCAAAACTCTGGAATTTTGGTATTATGTGGAATGGAATTTATTTGGACCTGGTGTAAAATATAATGAAACTCAAATATGAATTGACAACAGTAACAACACTAAAACTAAAAACAGCCAACAATTTTCACTCAGTTATTGATGGTGTTAACTTCTTGCTATTAAATCACTCTAAACTTTGTAGTGTTCTTCTTGCTTCATTTAGTTAATGGAGGGAAATATAGCACAAGGCCTAACATCAGATCAGGCAATAAACAGAAATATGGCATAGTCTGTTTAGTGTCAAGATGTAGAACCTGGAAGGTAACACATATAGCTCCCAAGCCTGAAGGAAACCTAAACCTAATCTTTAGAACCTGCTAATTTCAATCTGGGCAGTCCCCTGTCCCAGAGGTTACCAAAATGTGGCCCATAGATCCCAGGGATTTGGTGAAAACCACCCTTTGGGTTAATGAAAATATTAGACCTGCTATTTACTTACTTGTAAACTTTTTTTAGTATGAAGATTTGGAAAAAAAATACTAAAGTCAAGACATTGGAGTAAGAATGCCCATGAGGTCTTATCCTGCTTAAACAGTAATCTGACATCAACTGTGGGCCGACTGATTATGTCTATCCCTCTCCCCACTCTGATTGTTTTGAAGCAAATTCCATACCTCTTATGATTTCACTTATAACACTTTGTATTCTTATAACTTCTATAGCTTTCATATTTTATAACATCCACAGTATATTGGTATATTGGTACACTCATTTATAGAGTTTATAATTGGTAAATATAAATTATTGGGGGGTATATACTTTAAAAATTTTTTATGACGACAATGTGCTTGATCACAAAAGCATTCCTATGTCTCCTAGCCGTTTACTAATAGCTGCTCGTTTGCCTAGCAGGCACCTCCCAAGGTAATGCCCAAGCTTCCTTTGAGAAGCATCTCTGGAAACATTTACTCTCCCTTATACATGCCACATGGCCCACATTTTCATGCCTGTTTTTCCCAAAAACCTCTGAAGATTCTTATTTGCCTTGTGGCCTCTGCACAGGTATGGGACATAGGCTGCATGGACCCTATCTTCCTCTCACTCCTGTTCTCTCACCCTTCCAGAGGAGACAGGAATGAGAAAGGGATGGGGCGTGATAAGCTGTTAAGTGGGAGAGATTGGAGGATTAAAGAAGGAAAGCTGGGCTTTAAACATCTTTGTCCCCATCAGTCTGTCAGCAAGTATTCATGGGGTGCCTCATGGCAGAATTGGAGCCTGGGAGAGAAAGGGCCTCTAGTATTTTCCTTCCCAAAGTTCATGTCTTTTCAGGGAAGCTAAACCAACATGTATGGAAGAAATATGAAACCAACTACAAGGAAGAAATATGAAAAATGTGGGGTCTGGGTGGTGCCTGGGGTCTTGATGTTTACAGGTGAGCCAAGTGCAGCTCTGGAGGGAATAGCGTTGGCTGTTGTAACCCAGAGGCCATGAGCCACCCCTGAAGGTGGCAGGACTTACTCAGGTCCTGCAGCTGTGCCAGTGGCAGTGCGGCTCCCGGTTGCCGCAGGACTCTTGTTTTTCAGGAGAAGCTGGGTATCTGGTTCATAATCAAAATCTTTTGATTCTTAAAGTGTTGGCAACTAATTCAGATTTTTGAAACAACACTGTGTGGGCCAAACCAAACATGTCTACAGGCTGGATCAGGCCAGAGGCCACCAACTTGCAGTGTCTAGAGAAGAATTATTCTGTAGGCTCCGGGAGGTAAAACCAGGGCTTACATGTCAAGGTTATGGGGCAGCAAGTTTCTGTGTAACAGAAAGGAAAAGTTTCGGGCAACAGTATTCTAAATTGGATTGCTTTGGATGATGTATCATCATAAGTAATTTAACTAATAGTTCTTGAATGTTTATCTGCCAGGGAGTATGTTAAGTTTGAGATGCCAGTCGTTCCTTTCTGATGCAGTGAATGTTATGAGAGAGAAGTTCTGGATGCTTGGAGAAAATCTACCAGGGATGTTAACCTCTAGCTGTGCCAATGGCAATGCGGGTCCTTTTTGGGGATGGAGGGCAATTCTGGGAGGCCTCCTAGAAAAAAGTGGTGTTGGAGTTGGTTAATCAATGAATGGAGTTCCCAGAAGAAGCCTTGTGATCACATGTCTAAGAACAGATAAATAGAATTTTCCCTTCGTTTTATTTAAAATAACTAGCAGTATCTTGAGTCCCAACTCAAGGTACCCCTAGGTACCTCTTATGCCCGAGTGCCATGTGTTTGGAAAAAGGTATGCTCTGGGAGGGGAACCTAGGAATCTGGAGAAAGCTTGGTACTTGGGACCAGCCGAAGTGATTTAGGTTCAAAGACAGCAGACACCAACTGTCCGCATATGTTCCATCTGTAGCCTCTGTCTCCCCAGGTCCGGTCCCGGGAGGACCTGCTCTGCTCTCCCTGTTTCTGGCCGATGGCTGGCTGCCTCGCTGGCAGCCCACTGTGGTCTGCCCTGAGGGCTTGCACAAACCCAGGCTCAGCAGGCCTGCCCTTTGGCTTGCCTTTCCTCCCTGACCTCTCAAATCTGCAGCCCATTCTGTGCCATGAGAACTGGGGAGTTGTTCCAGAGAGAAAGTCAAATCTACCCCCCTCTTTTAGGTGAAATACTGAGGCCTGGAGCTCACACCCCTAGTAAGTGGTAGACTGAAAACTCACACCTTGGTCTTTATGGCTCTTGGGTTTTTACCCCTTTCACAATACTAACCTGCGAAAGTCCCATTTCTTCAAGAGAGGTTTCCCTTAAAATGGAAAGGAAACTTGACTTAATTAAGGGCCTTTATATTAGTTTTTTTCAGGGGGGGAATGGTTGACTTGGTTATGATTGAGAACTTAAAGCCAGTAGTTTAATTTGACAGCTGACTGAGGTTTTTTTTAAATGTTTCGTTATTAAAATACCTAGAAGTCAGTGATGCACTGAAAGAAGCACAATAATTCCGAGATTTACTGTAATATTAGATTTTTTAAAACAGCAAATGTAAGTGATCATTAACTATTTTTAACTATAAACCTGTATCACCAGAGCCATTCTTTTATTAAAAAGAACAGAACTTTAGAGGAGAATCAACTTTAGTTCTTTGGTGTTTGTTTATGTAAAAGCTATGGAAGGAAATTCCATCTGAAATTTTCAGGCAAAGTTGCATTTAGGAATTGAATGTCAAGACCTGTGTCTCTCTCTCCAGTCATTAGGAGTATGAACTACTCTCCTTTTTAGGGGTGGAGGGGTAGGAGCTGTGAAAATTGCATTATTATTACTTTGAATGAGTGTTTTATTTGATGATGAAACAAATGTCACTTCAATGTCTTTTAGACAAAAATAGTTTTCCTTCAGATAAATATACAGACACATATATATCTGTGTACACACACACACATTCTAGTCAAATGATATATGATTTAGTTTAAAAAGTACCAACAACTAGATACTAGAGTGGGTCAATTGAAAAGTTGCTTATAGTCCCTATTTTCCTGGAAATAGTATGCTTTATTGAAATTGCAGAATGGAAGCCAGGGGCGTAAATTCTTATCTGCTATATGTGATAATGTCCTGGTTCTGTTACAACCATAATAGTTATTTAAAAGATACTTCGGGCCCTGGTGGAAGGGCAGTGAAACCTGCAAGCCAGTGAGAATGAATCTGAATTTTTAATTAGGCTTTGAGTTGTTTCTTCAAAGTGTGAAGCCATCATTAGTGATGTAAGTCTTGTTGCATTAGCAAAGACTGACATTTTACTTCAAACGAGGAGAGTGCAGCTGTCCTGTGCAGATAAAAGTTGCCAAGTGTGGAATAGCAAGGTGGATTGGTAGATAATTAGCTGTCCCACATTACTGCAGTGTGGAAGAAGCCTGCCAGTCAAGAGCAGGAAGGAGGAATTATTAGCAGCAGAAAAATCCAAGTGTGTCATAAAGCAATTTGGAATCACTTCAGCTGTGGCAGAGGCTGATAAGGCGTATGTTAAGAAAACAAGACAAACTGAATCCAGTATATGATGGCCAACTTTCTTTTTTTAAATCTTAATTCAAAAGAGGAATGGCTAGAAATTAATGATCCATAAATACACTGAAGTACAGATTCATTGGTCTGCCCTAACTCCATGTATAAAATAATTAACCAGCTTAAAATAGTCTTCATATTTCCCTGTCACTTGAAAATAGGATTCTATATAAGAAAAAAAAAATCACAGGGAAGCTATAAAGCCTTAACAATTACTGTACTGTGTATGACCATGAAAAGATATTTGAAGAAGAAATTTTGAAGTGTATCGCTTCTCTGATATAAATGTTACAATATTTATAAGTGGCTTGAGGATATTTTTATGGCCTAATTGGTAGAATGTGTGTGTATATTTAAATATTAACAGTGTTTCTGTGATCATCACATTCATCTCTGGGAAATGAAAGATGAAGAAAGACCTGTTGGTTTTATGACAATCTGTGGGATTGTTTTGTCCCCATGGATTGCTCTCTAACCATGAGTCCCTTGCCAGGATACTGAGCTCCTTTGTCCTGATTCCATCCATGTTGATTGAATGGCTTTCTCCAAAGCCACTGCCTCTCCTGGCAACCCAGAGATTGGAGGCACTGGAGGTGATCAATACGGGGAGGTACTGAAGTGGGCTGGGTGCCATGTTCTTGGTTAGGGTCCTCTTGGAGAGTTGCCTACCCTGCTGTAGAAGAGAGCCCATTTCCTACTCTTTATTGCCTGTTTTGGTCCCTCCCTATGGGATTGTTATTGGGTTGTTGCTGTCCTGGGTGATTTTGGAGAATGACTGGAGAACTGAGGTTTTTGGTGACTGCATTTGATGAGGACTCAAATTGTCTGGACCACGGAAATTATGTAGCCATCTTTAACTAGTAAACTTTGTAACTTTCTAATAGTTACTATTCCAAAATTTGTTTTTACTGGGTTTTGTGAGCCCGTTTCATTACTTTCTTTAGACTTAATATGAAATGTATGGAGTCTTTACTGTTTTAGAAGGTGTCTTGCATAATATCAAGCACAGTAGGACCCTTAGTTGGTTCCGATGTTTAATTTTTTCATGTTAGATAAAGTTGGGGTAAGTATATTGAGGACCTTTAGAAATATTTTCAAAGGGTTCCCTGGTGGCACAGGGGGTTAATTCTCAGCCTGTGAAGCAATCTGCAGCCACTGCAGCATGAGTTCGATCCCCAGCCAGGGAGATTCCCATATGGTGCAGCAGACCTCTCCTGTCTTCGCCCGCTGCTCCTCTCAGCAGTATATTTCAGTCAATCTGCCTGTTCTGCTCCCCACTCTGTCTTTGGTGAATCCTCTCACCTTCTACACCTCTGGCCTGCACCCCAGTTCTTGTATGCATAAATATATAAATCTTTAAAAAAATAATAAAAAAGAAATATTTTCAAAAATATGTGTGTACTTGGAACTTATACATTTAAATTTGCTTTATTCTAGAGGTTAGAATTTATTGATCTGGTTAATAAATTTTATTGAGCACATTCAATGTGCCTTGTACTACGCTTGGATTTGGATTTAAGTGGTTAAAAAGAGAGAGTCATGGTGTCTGTTCTAATGGACTGAACTACCTATGAGAGGGAATAGACCTATTTATTTTATTATTTCCTTGAATTGTAATTTTTGAGTAGTATTACGAAGGAAACAGGCTATTAGGACGAGTATTGGGGGATCCTTTAAGTACATATCCAATATGTCACTTCTCTGCTTAAAGCTCTCAAAATATTCCCATCTGATTATGAATAAAACCCCAAGTAATAATGGCCTTCACAGTGCAATGTGATCTAGCACCAGCTACCTTGGTGACCTTATCTCTTATCTTCCTTCCCCCCAGCAACATTGCACCCAGAGCCCCTACACTGCCCTTCAACACTATGCACACCTGCCTCAGAGCCTTTGAGCTTACAATTCTCTTTGCCTGGGAACAGCAAGAAGGGTGCTTATATTCTTGTACTCCTCACTCTGTCTCCTTACCCTCTTCATTTTATTGTCACACTCCCTAATCTCCACAGGTGAGCTATGTATTTACTGCTGTTTTCCTGTGGAATGGGACTTGTCACTTAGAATCACTAAGTAAATTCTTCCTGGACAAAGATAAATGAATTGACATCTTTGGACTGGAGGGTATAGTAAGGAATCTGAGGGGGTGATGGGAAAGAAGATCCAATCAGGGGAACAATTGGGAGTGGGGGTAACAGAAGGATGATTGAACTGGGAATAATGGGGGACCAGCATTCCAACAGCAGGGAGAACCTTTATGAAGATCTCTAGAGGAAGGTTTTTGGCATACTTGAACTGAAAGAAAGCTAGGTGGCTGACCTAGCATGTCAGCAGAAGGGTGCTGTAAAGTGAGAAATTTGGATTCATATTCCTCACCCATGCATGTATAATTGTTTCCCATTTTTTGGTTAAGCCTTTGATAAGACTGATTAAGTCAATGGTGAGAGACACTGTTAACTGCAGAAGCTTAGAAGTTGGAAAATCTGTGGTGTAGTCCCTTTGAAAGAGGAGATTGGGGGAAGAAAAGAGACTATAGTTAAAACATATCCTGGAGGAAAAAAGTAAACTTCATTGTTCTGTATCCATAATTTTTTTAAACCTATGCTTTCCAATTCATTTTTTTTTTCTTGACAAAAAGAAAAAACTTCTAGAGCCAACTCCAAATACAATAATGGACTCCTGCAGTAATGATGTAGATGTACTTTCCCCCCATTGTGTTACTGTATTGATTTTAGATTTATTAACCATAATAAAATTTTTTTTCTCTATGCAGATAGCAATGATCTCTTTTTAACGTGGCTTTGAAATTTTAGAACTATACTTTCCTGGCTGGGGAAATACCATGATCATGAAAGTGATTTTCCCAGATGCACTGAGCTCTGTGATTTCCCCGAACATGGAAGCTCCACTGCATAATTGGTGGTAGTGGGGGACTGTGTTCATGCTCTCCCAAGAGAAAAGAAATTTTAGAACCAAATCTTTGTGAAGTATATCTAACATTTTTGATTATATTTTAAAATTTGTAAAATGTATATAACATGAAGCTTTCTTTTTTTTCATGTTTAAGTGTACAGTTATGCATCATTGAGTTCAAGTTCAGTTTTTATGCGGCCATCACCACCATCTATCTGCAGAAGTTTTTCATCTTTCCAAACTGCAACTCTGTCCATTAAACAACTCCTCCCCTTTTCCACTCCCTCCAGTCCCAGGAAACCACTATTTACTTTCTGTTTCTGAATTTAATTACTCTAGGCTCCTCATAAAAGTGGGATCAAATGATCTTTGTCCCTTTGTGCTGCTTTATTTTACTTAGCATAATGTGCTCAGGATTCATCCTTATGGCATCAATCAGGATTTCCTTCCTTTTCCAGCTTTTTGAAGGCTGAATTGTAATCCACTGTATGTGTATACTCTTTTGTTTGTCTGGTCACCAGTTGATAGACATTTGGACTTAGTTGCTTCCACCATTTTTTTTTTTTTTTTTTTTTTAGCATTAACCGAAAAATTGAGGTTTACTAGGAAGTTGTCACAAGGAGATCATATTTATTGGTCTTCCTCTGTCTAAAAAGGACAAGGTCAAGAAGTAATATAGCAGGATTACAAAATTGTAGAAGTCCTTATAGGAAAACCTGGATGAAGGAAGGACTGTTTAAGAAGCTGAGCATTGTAGTGCTATGTATAACATGTAATATATTTACAGGTTGGTAGTAGAAATACAGGGTTTTTTTTTTGTTGTTGTTTTTAAAGATTTGTTTATTTTTGCATACAAGCTGGGGTGCAGGCCAGAGCTGGGGTGCAGTGGGGCAGTGAGAGGGTTCACCAGAGACAGAGAGGGGAGCAGAACAGGCAGATCAACCGAAGTACACTGCTGACGGGAGCAGAGGTTGAGGCAGGAGAGGTCTGCCTGCGCCATGTGGGAATCTCCCTGGCCGGGCATTGAACTCACACAGCAGCTGCTGCGGACAGCTCCACAGTGCTGCGCTTAACCCATTGTGCCACCAGGGAGGCCCACAGGGGCTTTTTTTTGTTTTTTGTTTTTTAATAGCATAGATAATGTTTTAAAATTTGGAGACACACATAGCTATAGCTACTAGTAAAGTGGAATATATCTAATATTCAGAATGGTTATTAGGGAGATCATTTATCACGGAACAGATGACATGGAAGCAGGACCATCGATTCCATATCACTAAAGTCAAGGCAAAAGTTTTAAACATTTATCTAATAATCCAGCATTAACCAATCCCTATTGTTTTTATATTTTGAAAACAGAATATTTTACTTTACTTTAATGAATGGGAATACCTACCTTAATTGTCTGTCTCATCCACTAAAAAAGTCTTTTTGCTCTCTGCCAAGGCAATTTTAAAAAGTCAAGCATAATATACAAATGTAGAAAGACCTAAACCAAGTAACAAATGAATGCTATAACCCAAAATGATGTATGCACGCTGACAGGAAATACATTTGTTTACTCTATACAAAACAATGTTAGAGTTTACAAACACTTGGTAATGTAAAACAGTGGTTTCCAAGTGTTACTCAGACCTTTCAAGCACCCTAGAAATCTTCATTTTTAATAAGGGCTCCAGATAATTCTAGGTTTTGATTAAAAGTATGGTTTGGGGAAGTAGTTTTAAACTTCATATGTGTCAGGCTACATATGCAATAAAATTAAATATAAATCATGTAATTGCACCAAAAAATCTTTCTACAATGTATTGACCTCTAAATACAATGTGATTTTTAAAGTAAAATAAAATCACATGCATATCATTATGTTAATGAAGTATGCTAATAATTGTTAAATGAGAAACATCAACAGTAAATACAAATGCAAAAGAAGACATTCCTCTGAATCCCAAGTCATCAAGAATCAAAAACCACCAATTTTTTAATCCTTTTCTTGTACATTATTCTGAATTCATATTCTCTGCATTTGCTTGGATCCCCAGATTTTATTTCATTTTCTGTGTGACATTCTTCACAGATATGTCACTGGCTACTCCTTTGGGGTTTGAAGTCCTTTTGAGTGTCCATTGTTAGTTCCCTCCAATCGTAACCTGCAATTCCCTCCCTGTGCAGCATAGAGAAGTTTCTCACCTTTCAAGATTGCTTCTACCTTTGGATTATGTAAATAATATTACTGTGAACATGAGTGTGCAAATATTGCTGCTTCCACTTCCTGTAAGTAACACAAGTGAAATTAATGAATCATGAGTGATGTTTAATTTTTTTAAGACTTATTTATTTATGCATAAAGAGCTGGGATGTAGGCCAGAGGTGTAGGGTGGTGAGAAGGATTCACCAGAGACAGAGTGGGGAGCAGAACAGGTAGATTGACTGAAATATGCTGCTGAGGGGAGCAGTGGGTGAGACAGAAGAGGTCTGCTGTGCCATGTGGGAAGCTCCCTGGCTGGCATGCTACAGTGGCTGTGGACAGCTTCGTAGTGCTGAGACTTAACCCCATACACCAACAGGGAGGCCCAATGATGTTTAATTTTTTGAGGAATGGCCATACTGTTTTCTGTAGTGGCTACATCATTTTATATACCCACCAGCAATGCACAAGAATCCTAAGTTCTCTACATCCTTGCAAATATTTTCTTTAAAAAAAAAAAAAAACAATAACCATCCTAATGAATGTGAAAGCATACTTTTTTTTTAAAGTCCATGATTTTGATAAATACTAGTTATGTAATTACCATAACCACAAACAGTTTCAAAACGGTTTCACCACCTCCAAAAATTCTCTCATGCTGCTGCTCCTTTGCAGTCAACTCCTCCTACCCCAGCCTGGAAGCCTGGAAGCCACTGGGATAGTCTCCTTCTCCGTAGTCTTGTCTTACTCAGAATGTCACACGAATGGAGACATTATAGTGTGCAGTTTGAGTCTGACTTTTTAAATTTACCATAATGCATTTGACTTCATCCAAGTTGTTATTTGAAGAGTTCATTCCACAGTATGGGTGTACCACAGATTTATCAGTTCACCATGATAGAATATAAAAAATATGAGAGGTCCTTGGTAGTCTTCTTTATATTTACAGATATTCTTTGTTGACTGTTTATGAAAGGCAATCAAGAACTTGCCTTAGGTGTTTTGTAATTTCTGCCCAGTTCTTTCTCTCCCTCTCCCTTCATAGCCTCATTTTTTCCCTCATTTTATAGATAGAAAATAATACCTGCATCAATCATGGATTAAGGGTGACAGTGTGTGTATGTCATACACTCCATCATCATCATCGTCATCATCATCATCTTTGATTGCATTAGGATGTTTTGAATTAAAAGATAATTGATGGTGTCCTGTTACACGAATGAGTATCTGGGACTGCTTAATTTGCTTAGTTAGAAGAAAATCTCTGAATATAGAAGGAGATTCTAACACTAACTTTCTGTGCTGTGACTTTAGTTTGGAATTGGCCATCTCCAATTGCTTGTTTGACTGTATCTGTTTCATAGTGAGAATTGCTACTTTAGAGTGTGGTGTTAAACAGCCTATATTTCATTCATTCATTCATCCATTCATTAACTAAATGATTGTTAACTTATTTTCAAATAACTACAGCTCTCACTGTATTTTAATAAATGATATTTGAGAGGTTTATAATTATAAAAACAAGTACCATCTATTTTAAACAAAGTTACTAAGAATTCACTATATAAGCAATCTCCTTATGACATAGTAAAATATTAGCAAAGTGGTAAAGTATCAAAAGGTTTTCTTTTTTAAGTTCACCCTCAAAAAATTTGTCTTTTATTTGATCTGATTCAAGAGTTCTAACAATTGAATGTAACAGTGAATTTCTTGTTAAGTTTTTATTAAACATGGGTGCTCATAAATTATTGAAGTAAAGGGCTATGGTGCTACTTTCCAGAATATTTCACATTGAATTGAAAAAGGGAAGCCTGTTAACATAAGTCCATTATTCCTCCATCCATTCTTTCAGAACACTTTAAATGTACATGACTCTATCAAGCAGTGTGCCTTATAACCATGACCTTAGGTATCTTCCATTTCACTAGAATTTGAATTTTACCCCTTGTTTTCTTTTGTGAGTGGGATCAAAATTGTATAGAGACTCATTGCACTATTCTTAGTTTTATCATCACATAAGAATTCTATAAATGCTTCTTCCCTCAAAACAGTCACATCACTACATAACACTTTTAAAACTTTAGGTTGTTGTAGGTAAACAGTTTAACCAGGAAAATTTAGGAACTCAGTAATCCTTCATTCCACATATATTTAATGTCTACTAATGGCCAGACATTGTTATAAATGTTGAAGATAGTCAGTAAAATCCAGTCCCGCTTTATTTCCTGGAACGGACATTCTACTGAGGAGATTAGTAAGCAGGCTGGGAACAGCAGGAGATGAGGATTCATTCAAGGAAATTATGGGAATGAAATGGTCAAGACTTGCTTGATGGATGCTGAAGGGTCATGTGGCCTGGAGGAATTGTTAGAGGGATTAACTCTTTTCAGACTAGTCTCTCCCAAACTGCATTTCTTATTTATGGTATTTTTAAAAGAAGACTCAGTGGTCTGTAAATGACGTGCATCCGTCTTCCTCCACATGTGTTTCCTACAAACCCTAACTTGGATTTTTTTCCCCTCTTTTTTTTATTCCAGCTGAATTGTCAGTCCTTCTAAGATTTATCCTATTGTCCAGTCTCCTAGGACAGTCCTATTAGGAAAGACAGTGCTTCCACATAACCTTCTTATAGGCTCTGTGGATGTGCTTTTGAAGGTGGAGTGAGTCTTTTAAACTACTAGCCATTTTAAAGTGGTGCAGAAGCCTCCCCCAGCAATTGCAAGAGATGTGAACAGCTCCAGCTATCCACAGTGTACAGTCTGACTTCCAAAGCTCATTTCCAAGTCTGTTGTTTGGAACAACTTTCACCCAGAGGGGTTTTAAAAGCAGACCCAGTTCTCAGGCCAACTCACAAAAGCCTTTTAGAGAAACTCAGATGTTAATTCAAGCTCTCTCTCTATCCTCTGGGCCTCAGGTTCCTCACTGTTAAAAAGGAGGCGGAGAATGTGCATTCATGGTTATAGTAGGGTTAAGTAAGAGAAAGTCTGTGAGAACATCTGGCACAACTGGCCAGGGATCTCATGAAGGGCTAGGCTTTTCTCAACATGAAGGGAGATGTTGCTGGGTCTAAGGATTTGATGCTCCACACCTCATTTCTGGGTTGTGAGCTGCAGTTAGGGTCCTGGATGTGCATGGAGACAAGAGCCAAAGGCTGGATCTCATATGTTATTAAGACATGGAAAAAGGAAGTATTCTAATATGAATATTATATTACTAAATATCACTAATTGAACACTTAATATGTGCTAAAGCCAGGTTAAGTATTAGCTGTTATTATTTCAATTAGATATACCCTGGTGGACCAAGTTTATTATGAAAATGCCTTCCTAATCACCTTGGCCAAAGGGAGTAAGTCCTCTAGGTACAAATGACTATCTCAGCCCTGCCCACTTTTTTTTTTTCCCTCACTGAGTTCCTTTCTGTAGATCAAGAATAACAGTATGAGGACATTTTTGTCAGTCACTAAGCAATTTCAGCAAAAAGGAAGATGCTTCTCAAATTCCCAAAGGGCAGAACAGCCTTCTCTCTGGTACTGACTAGGCCTGGTTTTCCTCTTGAAATGTCTCTCTGTGATGTTATAACTTAAAAGATGGAGGGCTGTTTGATCCAAGCCCAGGATTTGTTGGCTACAGGGTTTTTGTTAATAGAAAACACTCATGCACCTCTAGGGGGGAGAAATTAAAGCACATACTTCTTCCTCTTTGACCTTCGAACCCTTGCCATTTACATCAAACACTCACTGGGAGAGAAGGCTAAATTAATAATCTGTGATAGCTCCCTCTCTAACAAGCCTCACTTTAAACTTGGCATTTTCTCCTCAAGCTGATGAGTTTCCATCTTCTCAGAAGTTTGTCTGCCCTTCAGACATGGGAGGGGAGGGATTGCCCTTTGTGGGAGGTGCTGTGCTTTGCTATCACACTGCCCTCCATTCAGTAAATTTCAAAAATATTTTGCTTCCCAAGAACGATTGCAAAGTGGTTGCACAAAGGCTGAGTGACTTGGCTTCCAGCCTCAATCACTTTATCTGTAAAATGGGGAATACCAGCAAAAGATGGTGGGGACAACCAACTGAAACCAGGAATATGAAAGTACTATATCAGACATTTCAGTGTTCAGGGAAGGTCAGCAGTGGTGGGGGGAATACACGTTCGGGGCAGCAGCTTCTCTTTCAACATGTGGGACTGAAAGCTCCCGTCCATTAATTTCCAACTCTGCTGGGTCCTCGTGTAAAAATTTAAAGGTGAAATCTAGGAAAACTTGCTAACTTTTGAACAGTAAAATATACCTACTGGTCTCCATAGAGACCAGCATGATATGACTGTAATATGAAGAATGCCTTAGATGTGTTCATTCTGCTTTAGGACTTGGGCATTCTGCTTTATTGCTTTCAAATAAATGGTTCAAACTGTAAATGTTCAGTTAATAAATAATCAATACAGTAACAAAACAGTGGGTAATGAGGTACATTTCTTCAAGGACTGTCCCTCTTTTTTTATTAGACTAAAAATTAACAGTGAGACACTAGCTTTGCTGTGTTAAAATCATATAATGTACTTGATTTCTGTAAAAACATCCTAATTTTCATTCTTGACCAGAAATAGTTTGAGACTCTAGAACTTGAACATTTCTCCATGAATTTTGAAGGATTGGGCTTTTTAATAGAAGTTTGGAGTCAACATTGAAGAGAAATAATATTTCCCCCCCCCTCTGGGTAGAGTATTCCTTTGGGAGGAGGAGAGCTGAAGAAGATAGTCTGTAGCTACAGTACAGACGACTTGCATTTGGACCATATTATCATCTTGATGAAAGGCCACTGAGATTTTATGTTGCTTTAAGAATAAAGCTGTTTTAGAACTTGTGAAGAATACAGGGCAGCACAGCCTTTATTCTGATCTCATGGAGCTGGGTTCAGCTGTTGTTTTCTTAGAATAGGCCTTTGACCTGCTACTCTGGCTTCCCTGTCCTCTTTCCTAGCCTTTATCCAATGTCAAACCTATGTGTTTGGACACCACCAGATGGATCCTGGCTGCAGATCTCGCCAGGCTCATCTCAGGAACGAGTTTCTTGCGTATCACATCCCTTCTTGAAGGGAACTTTACCCGTTCTGAATTCTTTCCTCATACGCCACACAGGACAAACAGGTTACCTTTTGTAGATCACCTGTGAGTGCCCAGCTGCACTGTGCTGGCACTTCACTTAGCTTATTTTATACTCTCAGTTCAGGTGTAAAAGGCAGCTCTGCTGCTGGAACTTCCTGGTATACTAAGCAGTTACTTGCCTTCGGAAACAAATGTTATCACCAGTCCACCTTCTGTTAGTTCAATACTGGTGAGTCGCAGAGGGTGTTGTGGTATAAGAGAACTCTGGGTTTATCTTTGAGGACTCAACTCTGACATTTTCTTCTCTACAAAGTCATGTGTTTTCTCACATTAGAGTTTGGGTTGAGTTCTGCTCCTTTGTGACCCTTAGAACTGTGTACTTCCTCTTGTGAGCCATTTACAGGTAGTAACTAAGCTGCTTTCCCAGAATCCTCACTACCCATAGTGCCCAGGAGGAGAGTAGGCCCTCTTTTAAGTGGCAAATGAATGATGGATGAGTGAATTTGAGAGCAAAGACCCGGAATCTCTCTGGGTGTCTTTCTTCATCTATAAAATGGTAGTAAGTTATACTTAACTTCACAGAGCTGTTCTTATTTATACCAAATGATATATGGCTCTCAAGATCTCTGTGAATTACATATTATGAGTTCAGAAGTACTTTTTGAATGAAAAATTTGTTTTATCCTCTCTATGTCTAAGTAAATAAAAGCTCATTCCCTTTTATTACAATGGGTGATCTGGCTCTTTGTATATCATTTTATTCTCCTCCAGGAGGAAATAACCATGAAGAAATAATGTGGTGAAAAGCTTAATCATTCATTAAGCCAATGATGGGCCCATCAGTGGTGTAATAACTTAAATATATAGCTGGGCACTGCACTTACATTATTACGTAATCTGAGAAAATGTATCATAATTTTATTGGAAAATTACTTATTGCCTTTGGTACTTACTACTTCCAGAGGTTTGAGGAGCAGTTACAAAAGGGCACATTACTGCACAGGGAATTATTATGACTTCTATAAAGAGAGGAATATTGCACGTGGGGTGTGGCCCACTGCTGGGCTATGTGAGAAGGCAAGTGCATGAAGTGAGTTGTATAGATGCCACTTGCTCACTCAACCCCATAGCTGCAGTAGCCACCCTGGACAGCTTTGTCTATACCATCATTTCCCCTGGGAATTACGAAGGAGGCGGGAGGCCCCCTGCCTCTAATTTTAAGTCTTTCCTCCTCCCTGCCACATATACCTTTTCTCCTCCCTGCAGTGGATTTAAACACATTTTGTGGAGCTAATTTAGTGAGCTTGTGGTCCTCATAATCTCCTTAGAGAAGTGTATGCACACTAAGGGGACGTATTTAATAGACACGGCTGCCTCTGTGAAAGAATGCTTTGTGGAAGGAAGCCTTTGTGTATTTCTCTATCTCTCAGCAGTTCCTGGGGCGCTTCCCAAGTCTCCCTGACACCGAATGGCAAAGCTGGGAAGGACCTGCTCCAGAATAATGAGAGGGAGGGGGCTGAGCTGTGGAATGCTGAGACCCTTGGTCTTTGGGCTCAGACCAGAGCATCTTAACATTTTCTCCTCTTCTTACCCCCAGCTGGGGATTTTGCATTTTCAATGAGGCCCTCACCACCCTGAGCTCTAGTGAAAGTGGATCACTTTAAGCCTGCAACAATAGTGCCTTCTTATTCTCTTTAGCCTATGCTTTAGATAACTTTTCTTTTAGACCAGGTAGGGGGTTATAAAGTGGTCTGTGGCTCTAGGGCTTTGCTTGCTAGGACAGATGAAATTTTCTCATCTTTTCCAGCAATCTTTCTTTCCCTGCTTGCTCTTAATTTGAAGGGATTTTTGACATGTTTGTTTGTGGACAAGTTAAAGCTGTATTAATGATATATCTTAAGTGGTCTCAGAGAGGATTTACTTATATAGGATGGCAATTCTCGAGTTTCCAAACAATGTCCCCAAACTTTGTTAAACAAAGGATTTACACTTTCCCTTTAACCAAAGTGAAAGCTGCTTTTTACCTACTAGTGGAATCACAAGGATTATGCCTGACATGGTGTCTTAAATTGCTAAGGAATGGAAAAAAATCTCATAAGGACATCATTCTCCTGGTAAGTATGATTTCCCCAGTGGCATATATTTGGTGAGCACCTTATATGCATTATACACTGTGCTAAGGGTTAGAGTACTATTTCTAATGCAGACTGTTCTTGACCCCAGAGAGGGTAAGCAACTTGTCCAATTTGAAAGTCTCAAAGTGGAAGAGATTGAAATTGAAATTGTCAGCTTCTAAGACTTAGATTAATTCATTAATTGATTGATTTTTGCCTTTAATGAGCCCTCTCTAAATATTTTATGCATGAACCTTGTTTCTTGGTATACGGGACTCTAGACAATATGGGAGAGGGTTATGGGAGAGATGGCATTAACTGCACCTCAGTCAACAGGAAGTAGGTACAGATCCAGTGGTTAAAAACACATCTGTTTAGTTCATTCCTCTGTCTTAAGTTGGCATATGTAGTAAACCAGCCCCTCCCCTGCTTGGAAAGAATGAGATATTTATATTTATACACATACAACACACACGGGATTATTTATATATATGTATATATATGTATGTTTGTGTGTGTGTGTGTATACATATATATAATTGAAAAAGGGAAACTGATGTAAATTGATGTAAATGTAAAGAGTTACTGTCACCCTAACAGAGGAGAGGAGGGGTTGGAGAATAAAAAGAAAAGGTAAGAAAACCTGAAAACAGAATACCAAATATTAGTTTCAGTTTTATGTTGTAATATGTATAGTGTTGGTAGTATATGGCATTTAACCTGTATCCTGAATTCCTACCTGATGCTGTCTTAGGAAAAGCTAGTATCTGTAATCTAAATTTATTTCTTCTTGGCCTTGTCTGTTGAAATGGATAAAATGGCTGCTGCTGGGCCTCCCTGGTGGCGCAGCAGTTAAGCGCTGCACTGTGGAGCTGTCGGCAGCAGCGGCACGAGTTCGACACCTGGCCAGGGAGATTCCACATGGCATGGCAGACCTCTCCTGCCTCGCCCGCTGCTCCCTTCAGCAGTGTATTTTTGATCTGCCTGTTCTGCTTCCCACTCTGTCTCTGGTGAACCCTCTTGCCGCCCCATACTTCTGGCCTGTACCCCAGCTTGTCTGCATAAATAAATAAATCTTAAAAAAAAAAATTAAAAAAAAAAAGGCTGCTGCTATTGGTCATACAGTCTCACTTGAAAAACTCTTAAGTCTTTCATTAACTTCCAACCGATTTACCATACAAAAAGGTGTATCCCCAGTGTATTTGATCTGTCTGTGTGGATAGAGGTTGGTGGAAGGACTTTGTCCTGTCCCTCAGTTGTTGATTTAGGGGAAAGATGGGCAGATACACCTAGACTGAAAGAGATGCAGTTCCATTACTTGACTCAGACCTAAGAGAATTAGCTTTTTTTTTTTTTTTTAACCCATTTGGAACCTGAGTTGCTATAATGAGTTTTCAAAGGGCCCCTTAGCATTGAAGTCCTCAAATTTCTTCACCTCATCTGTATTTCCCCCCTTCTTTTTCTACAAGTTTATAGCTGGGTCTCCCATTTCTGCATTTTTCCCGGGTTGTCTTTCACAAGGAAACAGAACAAAAGTTGGAATACTGAAACAAATTAAACAACAACAAAAAAATCCAACGTGTATGAACTTCTTTCCATCTTTGTTGGCTAAGACCTTGGTAGCTATATTTCAGTTTTACTATAATATATTTGAATAGTTTTAAGTACACTGCCAAAGGCAAGAGGGCACTTAATACCTTTGCATTTTATAATGATTTGTTTGCCAACCTCTGGCTGATGTCCCAGACAATGCATCCTAGAACTTGGGTGGTTGTGAAAGTGACTTGATATTTGGTGCTTGTTTGAGCTACTTTAGATGTATCCTTTGAAATGTGTGAGATATTTTACTCCAGCAAATAAACTGAAGATTTATTAATAATATCAGGATTTTGCGCAATTGTCTTACCTTATTCTTCTTGAAAATATGTCGTTGCACTTTAGTGAATTATAAAGTTTAGCCAGCCTGGACTATCTTAAGAGAAGGTGTGCTTAGGAGTCAAGAGAAATGCAGCAGTCTTTGCGGTAGGAAACGGTATTGCACATCTGCCAGCGTAGAGTTCCTCACTTAGCCTTTTGTGCCCCAGTATCCTCCTGTAATCTACTAGTTACCCTTCCAAGTCTAATTTACTTGGATTATGTGCTGACTCAACATTTTCTCAGTCTTTTGTAGCCAAAGGTATCACATCTAGGTGCCTGTCATACTTGAAAATTACAACTTGCAAAATTCACTGACTGAACAAGAATCTTAATAGTGGAGGTAGTGCTCTGAGACTTAAGAACTAGAATCTGTTAGAGAGGTGAAGTGAATCAAAATTTATTCCAGCTAGGCCAAAGATGGAAAGCTTTATTTGTTGGTCAATTTGTGAGTCGATGAAATCACATGACTTAGACTACCTTTCTGTGGGATAGCCATGCATGGAAGCCCAATTTCCTCAAAAACCTAGATTTTCCTTAGAAGTTGCCTCAAAAAAAAAAAAAAAGAGAGAGAAAAAGCTTTGCCTAAGTGGTTTCCTGTCCTTAAGGTTTCCATGGAGAGAGCATTTTCAAGATTAAAGGATTCTAGCTGCCATTTTTAACCTGAGGGGTCTTAAGATTTATGTTTCAAAGCAGGGTAGACAGGGTAGACATTTAGTGCTCCCCTCTCCCCAACCCTCATCATATGTTTGTTTATTGAGCAAGTTTACTTTTTATTCCAGGAGTGATCAGTCCGTTGACTACTGATTAATTAGCTTTTCAGTAAAGACAGAGTGTGAGATTGAAATAACTTGATTATATAGCGCCTCTGTCTCCAGCATGAAGGCAGAAATCTTTTCTTTCTGTCAGCCCAAAATGTTGTAGGACTTTGGCCGACAGTGGTCACTGAATCATCCATTCATTCAACCAGCATTCTTCTACCCTACTGTGTGCTCCACTGTGTCTTGGGTGACCCCATGTAGACAGAAAAGGACACAGGTCCAACATCGGCATATTGTGCTAGTAAGCTGGGAGAATCTAAGAGTCCTTCCCAGCTGTGAGATTTCACTTTCATAATTAGAGCCAGCAGTGGTTGGCAAGGAAAATAAAAATAGGAAGACTGAAGACATTTCAAAGTCCGGTGACATCAATGTGATGGTTATATGAATTGAGGCTATTTGGAGTCATGTAGTTCAGGAAAAAACATACCCGAGAAAAAGCCTGGAATCAGCAGACCTTAAACCCTGACTTCTGCTTATCTGAGGAGCCCTAGCTCCTAGTAAATGGGCTAGCCCTTGACAAGAAAATAAAATAACAACAGAATGCACTGGGGCCTCAACAGGGGGCAGGAGAACTTACAGGGGCATCTCAAACCTTTTGACAGGTCATCAAGCATTTTTCCTTTCTCTAGAAAAATCTTCCTGATTCTTCTAAAACTGATGGAATATACCCATAAACAAGACAGTGGTGCACCTTCAGGGTGGTAATGGACAATGAAGCCAGCAGTCAGATAGGCATAGAGAGGAAACATAGGGACTAGTAGCATCTGGGCAGTGACTCATGCATCTTTTAAACTCATGTATGTACAGGACCAAATACAGTGCCCGGGACAGCATTGCAGTTTGGTGCACGGAAACTATTAATTTCTGCTCATTATTTTCTCACCATGTGAAAGTGAAATACTCTTGTTTCACAAAACATTAGGTTTATGTCTGTTTTTTATTGCATTTTTTAAAGTAATGTCATGTATTCCTTTTATATTGTCTTCCTGGGATTTCAAAAAGTTACTGAGTATTTTCATGTGGGAAGGGACCGTTGACGTGAACTTCCTCACTTTAAAGAAGGAGATGCTGAAGCTCAGGGAATAGGGGCTTCTGGCCCACATTTGTTCAGGTGACCGGTATTGGGGCCTAGATTAAAAGCCCTTCCCTGGCTTTAAATCTGGGGTACTTTTGCCACACTACACCTCTTAGTATCTGAAATATGAAGCAATATAGATTCCCATGCCTTTGAAGTCTTGCCTGCAGTTTACTACTTGAGTTCTAATGTTTTGATTCACCGATTCCTTGTTTCCTGGTCAGGAGCTGCAGCTCAGTTGTTGATTGTATCATCTATTCTAGAGTAAGAGTTCAACTACTGTGGGGCTGGCTTAAAACAGTGCAGCAGTGATTTATGGTTATATACATAAGATCATTTCTCTGTCTCCCCAACCTATAGAATGGAGGAATGCCTCAAAAAGTATTAAGTGTTTTAGTTTTATTTTACTCAGCTTATTAAGTTGACCTCGTTTCCCGGTTAGCTTGGGGTACACATTCCTGGAAGTGATTTTGACCAGCTTAGGGCTGGATGGCATCCTGATCCTGTGACCCCAGCACACAATATTGGTCATCTCCAGGAGTCTTCATGTTTCTGGAAGTTAGGACAAGCCTCTGGACGGGGTGTTTTACCAGCTGCCTTTCATGCAACTGGTCTGTTTTCCCAGCCTAGATGATATTTATCAGATCAAAAGACTTGACCAATCCCTGATTTTTTAATAAGGTTGATTTTTACCAGTTTTTTTTTTTTAACCATTGCCTTGAGGGTGCCCAAGTCTATATAAAATTAAAATTTAGTAACTGAATGATACTCTTTTATAGTCAGTTGCCACTGTGTTCAAAACAGTTGAGTACACAAAATAATACAGAAACTCAGTGGCAGAAGAGAAGTCACAGAGGAATTTGCCACATACACTGCAGCACACTCAATTCTAAAGAGCCCAGCAGAACTTTGCCTGAGAGTCTGTAGTATGGTTGTCTAGTTGGGAGAGTGTAAAACTCAGGGGTTCTTATTCTGGGCTCTAGAGAATTCAGAATTCAGAGACCCCATGAATTTCATAAACAAACAAACAAACTTGTAATGCAAACCTCAAATGGAATTTTAGCATTATCTTTCCCTTATGATGCAGACAACACATCTTAATAGTATTGGCAATACCAGGGACTTTGTCACTAAAATGATAGTCCGAAATTTGTAGGTATCACAAATAACTTGAAATAACAATATTCTCATCACTTTGAAATTATAGTCACTGTTAGACACACTGCTGAATCATGTTGGTTAATGAATTAATAAAGAAACACACATTACTAGATCATAATTTAAAAAAAACATTTTTTAGTTGTGGTTCTTCATAATCCTTTGCTTTAGGTATTTAAACACATGATGCTGAGAAGAACTTTACGGGCCTTATTATAATGTCCCTGAGCTCTGTGACACACAGCAAACTAAGAATCTCTGATAGGTTGGAGTAAGGAGCCCTCATCTTGGTGTACATATTTCTTGTTTGGCTCATATCTTCTAGGGGTTGATGTGACTTTCTTCTTTCTTGAGACATCAGCATCTCAACTTGTGACTTCCAGTTGGCCTCATCAGGGGAAGACAGGTACAGAGAAGTCACCCTCATTCTTGCAGGCTTTAGCTTCAGCTGGGTGATGACACAAGTCACTTTTTAAAAATGTCACACCAGAGGGGTGGGGGGAGGGGGAGGATAAGGGCACAAAATGGAGTAGAAAAGGACACAAGGGACCACGGAGATGGATCACAGGTGAATTGGTGGTGGGTTACCCAAGGGTAATACAAAATGTAAAAGATATAAATAACAATAAAAATATATATTTATAAAAAATAAAAATAAAAAAAATAAAAATGTCACATCTACAGACATTTGTTTGGGGCATTAATTTTCAATTAGGATATTAAGGGATTCAGGGTTGATCATGTTCCCCAAGGAGGGGTGTCAGGGCAAAGAAGGTCATGGTCAGGAATGCAGGGTAGTCCTGTCCACTCCTTCCTCTTCAGTGGTACTTTCATACCATTCATGGGTGAGTTTTTCTTTTTTTTTTTTTTTAAGATTTATTTATTTATGTATACAAGAACTGGGGTGTAAGCCAGAAGTGTGGGATGGTGAGAGGATTCACCAGAGACAGAGTGGGGAGCAGAACAGGCTGGTCACCTGAAGTACACTGCTGAGGGGAGCAGTGGGCGAGACAGGAGAGGTCTGCTGCACCATGTAGAAATCTCCCTGGCCGGGTATAAACTTGTGCTGCAGTGGTTCTGGATAGCTTCATAGTGCTGTGCTTAACCCGGTGTGCCACCAGGAAGGCCCCTCATGGGTGAGTTTTTCTTGTAAGAAATGAAACAGTCAACAGCATGTCAGCTTGCCAGGACCATAGCAACCCCAGAGATGCTCCTTTCCTTCACATTGACATACTTGAAAAGCCAGCTTTAAAATGCTCCAATAATGCATTTAGTGGTGAGGCCCCACATCATTGACTGGCTTGGTGGCTCCCCTGTTTTGATATACACGAGTTTCTTCTCTGCCAGCTTGAAGTTCTGGATTTCTGTCCCCTGCAGAAGTCGCTTCTGATCACAATCCTTTGGCCGTTATTGATCATATGATCCCAACTAACTGCACAGGAGCTGGGCTATTTGGGAGAGTGCTTAGGATGTCCAGTAATTGACATACATTCCTGCTTCACCATGGTATGCTCTTCATCAGCCAAGTGTTCAGTGTTGTATCTTCAGTACTATCTATGCTGCTTATATATGTTCTAAATAGTATCCTTGATTGGGCATGTAAACAAACCAGCAAAACCCATAACTGAATTTTCATAACATCCAGTATCACAGTTCATCCATTAATTACAAGAACTAACCAATTCCTATAAAGACAGTGAGTTTGTAGAATCCTTCTATAATTGTGCTACTGCTTACAAATTAAGATTCTCTCCTTTCTCTTAATTTAAATAATTAAGGTAGCGCAATGAGCACATTACTATTGCATTTTTCAGGGAAAACAAATTAAAAGAAAAATAGTGAGTTATGACCAGAATATAAAGATGGTTTGTCTGGTCTAACTGTATTTCTTGCCTCTCATATAGTTCACAACCCTGTCTACCAGCTCCATCTTTTTTTAATGTGTTGTTTCTCTGGGGATAAAACCAACTTCACTCATCATGACCAGAGGCCTTCAAGTGTGGTTAGTAGATGTATTCTTGGATTTGATTTAGTCTAGGTCCACTACCTCTTTGAACTGAGTTGTGCCTTTTTGTGTTGATGCCTTCAGCAGTTAATTCCATGTTTTAACTACTTTTTCTGTAAGAAAAACTATCAAAATGGCTTCTAGAAACTCTTTTTCTGGAAAAATTACTTCTGGGGAAATTATTTCTGGTGTTTGTGCTCATAAAAACCAAACCAGAGTAAATATAAATAAACACTTTGAAAGCTCACCTACCAGTATCTCTATCCTAGATTAGGCACATTTTCTCTGAAAGATGGAGAAGGCTGAATATTCCACTATCTGCAAAGTTCGATGAAAAAGAAAGAAATGTGACTTCCAGTTAAAAATCATCATGTCTGTTTTATTTTTAATAAGACAGAGCTGGTCCTGTGAGTCCTAAATGTAGATTTTGAGAGGAAATAGGCAGCATTGTGAAGCAACAGGAAAGAAATCGTGGACAGGGGTAGCCTAGAAGCCTCTTTACTGGTGCTGCTTAAATAAAAATAGTGACTTAATGAGAGGGAAAAGGTCAAGAACTCAGGTGTCATTATTAGGTGTTCTTTTTTTCTTTCATGTTCTTGTCTATGGAAATACAAGTAGCAAGTTGGATATAAGTAATACAGAGCTTAACTTACTTTAATAATGAAGTCAGTTTGTTTGGGGATTTTTTTCTAGTTGTTTATTTACTTCCTTAAATCTAAGAAAAAGAAGCAGTGTAAATATTTCCTCAGTTTGAATAGAGAAGATACATAACCCCCCAAACAGGGCAGAGAGCATTGCAGTAGGCGCCTTTGCCACAATGGAGCTGTGGACGTAACCTGTAATGTACACTTCATAGCTGTCTTATTTGAACAAATCCTCTTGAGCCCTAAAATTGATTTGTTGTATTGCTTCCACGTTTTTTGCCAACAGTTATTTAGACAGAGCTAAAACATATTAAACACTGTTTGAGTTCCCCATTGTCCTGTCTGGCACTCAATTTCCATCCACAGTGTATACTGGTGTACATTAGATCACTAAGGGGCTCATTATTACTGAATTCCAGCCAGGACTTCATTTCCTAAACACATGTGCTTGCCTGGTATTGCTTGTAGGTCTTAAACTCTGCTTTTTCTGTGTGTGTGTGTGTGTGTGTGTGTGTGTGTGTGTGTGTCTTTGTCTTTTGTTTGCAGAGACTTAAGTATAGCAAGAAATCTTTATAGATTATATTACGATTTTTTTTCTATTACACATTTCCTTATGTTGAGGCAATCTCAGATTAAAGAGGAGAATACTAGCTCTGTCTAGTTAATGTCAGAATTGGGGTGAAGTGAAATAGGTAAGGAGAGTTAAAAATTTGTTGAAAGTAAGAGAATAGGAAGAAAGTTAACTACAATGAAAACCCCTTCACCTGTACTTTTCCCAAATCCAATCAAAAGCCTTAAAACTGACCACTGAATTATGGAAATTGAACTGAAAGGCTTTGGCTCATTGCATCAAAGTACTTTTCCCATTTTGGGTGCACTGATTTCACTGTATTCCTTGGTGTTGGTGGGAAATCTTGGTCAAAAAGGATAATTACTTTTTTATTTAGTTGCATGCTCTTCAAAAGGCAACTGCAAGTATTCATTAATTTCCATCTGATAGAGCTGAACTTTTTTTGTGGCTAAACAATTGAAACAGGAAATGACCCGAGATACAGTTTCCATGACACCCTGTCACTTGGATCCAGTTTTCCAGAAGATGAAAGACCAAAGCCGGCTTTTGATAGTGAGTAACTAATTGGACTGGCTGATAGTGGGAGTTTTTTAATGTGAAAAATAAAGGAGAAAAAACTGGAACAGCTGTGTTTTGGTACAGTTGTCTAATCCCCAGATAAAACACTCCAAGGACATTGAAATTGAATAGTGCCTTTAGTTAAGGAGAAAAATCTAAAATCTGTCAAAGCACCGGTTTATGTTAGAGAAAATACAGAATATCTTTATGTGGAAAAACAAGCAACAACAACAAAAAAATTTTCCAGAGCCAAGATACTATATGATGCATTTTAAGAGTCATCTTTGTTCATATAAAATATGATTTCATATTTTTAAGATCTCTTCATGCACTCTTACATGTGGAAAAAGAGACTACCTGCTGGATTACTTTTTCAGTCCATATTTTCTACACATGCTTTGGGTGGGTAGAGTGATGACTTTTATTGAGAAGACCAAAAATACCTATAATTTATGTTCAGCATGTTGAAATAATTCAATTAGACATGTTTTTATTAACCAGTCCCCATAACACATAAATTTAGGCTCCAGTTGTATATTTGCAACTGAAGAGCTTCTCTGGAAGAAAATAGGCATTTGTTAGGCTAACAGGTAAAATTTCCTGTATACTGCTGGGAAGCTCATTGGTTGAGAGATTTTGGCTCTAAATCTTGGATGTGGAAGCCATTCCTCTATAACCTGACCCTCTTTGGTACCCCCTCCCCTTTTTCTTTTGTAAACAAAGAGATTGGTGGAAGATGTCCTTATAGCTCTCTTTGTGTGCTTCTGAAAGGTTGGCCAAATGTGACAACTTCTAACACTGAAGTAACAGTGATGAGTGTGATAGAAGTGCATATAGAAGGTTAAAATTTTAAAATGGAGAAAAATTTTCCTGTAGGATTTAATTCTTTCATTTTGTATATAAGTATCTCTCCTTGGTTTCATTTTGCTTTCCTTAAGTAAAAGGATAAAAACAGATGTTTGTGTTAAATATTTCTATATTTATTATTATATTTATTAGAAAGCAAGTTGTAGACCTATCAGGTCATAACCAAGAGCAAATTGTCTGTTGTAAATTTCCACTTCTGCAAGTTGCAGCCGTCTTTGGTTGGATAGCTAGTTCCAGGGGGCCTGTGACCACTCCCTGCTTTACCCCCCTCACATTTATAACCCCACTCACCTAGCACAGTACTTATCCCATGGAAGACACCCATTAAATGTTGGAATGGGTGCACTGTGAAGACAGAGATGGTGTACATGAGGAGCACACAGTAGCTATTATAAATGGTAATAGTTATTGTAGTTTCATTCCTACCACTTGATGTTTTGTGATACTCCTATTGGTTTCAAAAAGCAAGAGCCTGGGGCCTCCCTCATGGCAGCACCGTTAAGCGCTGCCCTGTGGAGCTGCCAGTGGTGACACGAGTTCAACGCCCAGCCAGGAAGATTCCCACATGGCATGGCAGACCTCTCCTGCCTCGCCCGCTGCTCCCCTCAGCAGTGTATTTCCGTTGATCTCCCTGTTCTGCTCCCCACTCTGTCTCTGGTGAACCCTCCCGCCGCCCCAGCCCCACGTCTCGGGCCTGTACCCAGCTTGTATGCATAAATAAATCTTTAAAAAAAAGAAAAATAAAGCAAGCGCCTAACCTGCACTTTTTTTTCCCTGGGGGGAAGAAAAGTTTTTGGTTCACCTAGAAGAGTGTTTCCTTTCTGATTGTAGGTCAAATTTCTTCTAGACCTGCATCTTACCTTGATAAGAAACTAGACTTAACTTTTTGGTCCTCGCCTCCATCCAAGAATTGCCTTTAATCTTCTGAGGGTCCGGATCCCCAGTGTAGAGGGAAGGGTCTGAACACCAGAAACAGACTTGAGCCTGTGGGCAGATTGCCTGCTCAGCCCAGGGATTCACATTACCTCGGGGGAAGTGCATGTATGAGATGCAAGACTAAACCTCCACTAAACACCAGTCTGATGCTCTTTACCAAATCACGTTCTAAAGGGCTCCTGTCCTCTCTGAAAACAGAAAACTGCTTCCATTTCTTGTGGGCTGGTGGTAAAGTTCCATTGGAGCTATGAAAGCTGTGGTGCTGTTGCTCATCTTGCAACCATGAATATTCTGTGGAGTGTGAGGCCAGAAGGGTATGAAAGACCTCTTCCTCTTCCACACCCTCGGTGGCCGGCGCCCTGAACTTGGCTGTCCTGGGCCGCTGAGAGCCTGGGAAGGCGCTCAGTTTTGTCAGAAGCTTACCTGGTGCAGAGGATCAGTCCCCTAGCCCTACGTCAGGCTGGCTGCACTCTGCCGTGTCGCCACCCCCACTCCCTGCCCCTCAGCCCCGCCCCCGGGACGTGCCCCGCCCCCTACCTTCCTTCACCACCCTCCCTTCTGGCCACGCCCCCTACCCCTGACGTCCTCCACCTTTCCACTTCCCAAACCTCTTGCGGCCGCTTCTTGTGGCTGAGGATTCCCCCTACTGCTGCCTGGGATCCCCTCCAGTGGTTCCAACTCTTTGTTCCCTCCCTCAGACCTTGTGGGCCTCCTCCGCACTGCCCCGAGTTGTGCTTCCTGCCTGTCCAGGCCCTTCCCTCAACGCTCTGCGCTTTGTCTTGCTGAAGTCTTGCCTGCCGATTCAGCCCCTCCTAGGGTCCCGAAGAACTGCCCAGCAACCCCCTTTACCCGCACCCCCCACAGTCTAGGCTGCCCTTCTGCTGCCACCTCCACTCCTACCCACTTTGGGCTGCATTTTATTTTGTTGACCGAGGTGACGGAGGTATTAAAAGATAGGCGCCTTTTTTTTTAAGTGGAGAGGGAGGCACTGCCGGCTGATCGCGGCCCTTCCTGGGTGTCCTCTCATCGCCCCTGTTGACTGCCAGGTGGGGCAAGTCTCTGACCCAAAAACAAGGCCAGGGCAGGAGCCAGGTTGACTTAACCTATCTGAAACAAAGTGCTGCCCACCACTCATTTGGCAGCTAATGAGCCCCTAAGCTGTGCTTGGTGTGGTGGAGGGCTCTGGGGGGTTTTTAGTTTCTTTTTGTTTGTTTTTAACTGGAGGCCAGATCTCTTATGGTTGCAGACAGGTAGTGCAACGGACACTTACTAAGTGCTAAGTACTCCTACCTACCATATCTTATGTAATCTTCAACACCTTCACTTCTGGGTAGATACTGTAATTAACCCTGTAATTACAGTGAATGAATGGAAGAACCACCCGTTTGCACCCAGCTACTCTTAACCACTATATCAAATGAGACTAATAAAGGTGGTTTCTGGCATCTAGTGCTTAGGATGTTCAGGTAGCGTTCTAATTTGTGTATTCATTTGCTTAATCTTCCCTTGTAAGTCTCACATGGGACTTTCTGTTGTTATTTTCATACAGAAGATTTGTAGAGACAAAGATGAAATAACTTTACTGGGGCCACAGGTTAATGACAGCAGAGCCAGCAGTCAAAACTAGGCAGAGTGTAATGGCTTTGGTGGTGATGGGTCAGGAAGGGGCTGTATCAAGAAAGAGTCAGAGGAGGGAACCCTAATGCTGAGTAACTGGAATATCATGTGTATCAGGTTTGTGTTCCTGCCCAGTATACACCATGCTTCTTTATAGAAGAAACTGAAAGGCTACCCAGAAAATGTTTTTAAATGGAGGTAATGTTGTTTAATATTTTGTTTTGAATTTTCCTGCATAAATACTTCCAATTGCTTGTTTTTTTGTTGGAGTGGTTTCCCCTGTTAGAACATGTGTGATGGTGGTTGTTGTTCAGAGTACTTAGAAAAGTTATAGTTTCAAAGTTGTTGATAACCATTGATCGGTAGGAGTTGAATTTGCTTCTCAGCTCCTTTTATGACTATTGTTAGAAAAACTCTTCAATTTACTCACCTATAAGATTGTACTGATAATAACTCTATTTTTGAGAGGTGAGTGTGATACCAGGCAAATGGGGCTTCAAAATTGGCCAAAGGCAGTGCCCAAATTGCTTACCGGTCACTATCTTGGTTCTGCACCCGCTCACACAGTTGCAAGACTACTTAGACTTAGGGAACAATAACAATGGGATTTATTTAACAAACAGGAAAAAGCAAAGAATTACTAAAGTCAACATATGGCCGTTTACCTTACTTAAAGCAATGTCCAGTCCTTTAAGTCCCAGAAAAGTAACAAAGGTGGCGTCTTCCCGCCACTGCTGACCTGGAGCTCCTCTTCCAAACAATAGGGCACATTTCCAAAATGGCGTCTTCCTCCTTCTGCAGATGCGCAACAGCCAGAGTGTAGGCCAGGTTCCAACTCACAAGGATGACACAGAACACAACTGGAGATGCTCCCGAAACTGCCTTGGTACCCCAGCATAGCACCAGGCCAACAACACTGCAAACAGCAACTACAGCGGCCAGACCGCCCGAAAGACTGCACTCACACATTTTAGGAAGGTGCCCACTTCGGGCCTCTGCCTTCTTCTTTCAGCTGCAGTAAAGACAAAACTGGGAGCAGTTTCCATCACTCAGCTACTTGCAAAGCCTCCAAAGTCACTGGCCCCAAAGTCACTGAAGATTCCAAATATGCTCAATCCAAAATTCTATATCCTGGCTGCTCAAAAACCTCTGGCATCTGATTTCCAAACTCTCAATCTTGGCGGCTACATTTCCGGCCACTTCTTTTCCTACATCATGGTGACTGCTTCCTCTACTCCTTCAGCATGGCAACTGCTTCTTCTTTTCCTGCATCATAGCGACTGCCTCTTTCATTCCTACATCATGGTAACTGAATTCCTCTTCTCCTTCATTCCCCTTTATTTCTTATCAGAAACTCCACCCCAAACTGCAAACTTAGCATTTTCCCTGGGGCTATTCATTCTCATAAGCAAACCCCTCCAGGGAGCACTACCTTTATCAGACTTTGGACTCAGCCCAGTTACCAGTGCTCTGAAGCCCCAGGCAGAAAAGTGTTGGGAACTCCTGTCTTGTAAATTAGTGTGTAGTTCACAAATTCTGCTTTGAAGGTGATCCTGATGTGCTTCAATCAGGTAGAAACAGACTTTCAGGATGTTTCCTAAATTTCTCTAGCCAGAAAAAAAACTTGTTGGAGTGATTGACATTGAAGACCTCCTGCTTTCTCACTTAGATGTGTTCTTATCAAGCCCACAAGTTGATGCTTCTCTCACCGATCAAATAGTGGGTGAGGAAACTCATTTAGAAAACCACACTCAGTATCCTGACCAGACACTTCCAGGTCTGACACTGGTCTACTGCCACGGACTCTTTTTAAACTCATGTCCAAGACACCTTCTCCAGAATGGGATAAGTTGCTTCCCTGTTATCTTCTTTTTAATCCTTAGGAAAAGTCCCTGGGATCCCAGCCACTTTCTTTTCCTCTGTCCTCTCAGACCCCTCATCTCCTCTGTGTCAGATTGCTTCTCCCTCCGTGATTGGTTGTCTTATACTCAAAATTTGATGACGTCCACGCTCTATTTAGTGCCTAACTATGTGCATGCATGGAAAATGCTCTCTTTTTATTTCCGATCATTGGGGTCATCACCTCTTTGAACTGTCATTAGCAAAGGCCTGTATTAGAGCTTTCTCCACCTTGGCACCATTCATGCCGGTGGTCCACACCCATGGCAGCAAGTGTGGAATATTCATTGTTTGGAGATCTCCAGACTGAATAATCACAAGTTTGCTTTGCTTTGGTTATGTCCAAGAGAGAATAATTGCAAAGCAAATCCCACACCATAATAAAGAATCATTGAAAGAACACCACCTTTAATCCTTTCTTGGCATCAGTCACTTGCTATTAAAAAGTTAGGTTTGAATCAACTAAAGATGGACAACTTTAGTTCATTTATCTTTCCTGGCTTAAAAAAAATGGGTAGAAAGGAAAAGGGTTTCAGGCCTCGCTGGTGGCACAACGGGTTAAGTGCAGTACTATGAAACTATCCAAAGCCACTGTGGTGCTAGTTTGATACCCAGCCAGGGAGATTCCCACATGGCACAGCAGACCTCTCCTGTCTCGCCCGCTGCTCCCGTCAGCAGTGTACTTCGGTCAATCTGCCTGTTCTGCTCCCCACTCTGTCTCTGGTGAATCCTCTCACCATCCCACACTTCTGGCTTACACCCCAGCTTGTATGCATAAATAAATAAATCTTTAAAAAAAGAAAAGGGTTTCAGGGTAAAACACTGAAGTGAAGTTATTCAGTTATCTTATAAGGCTTTATTATTCTTTGACCATGAAATCAGCCCTCAGGGGCTTTTCAAAGTAGGGAAGTATAAAAATGTAAAAGGAAAACTATTAGATGGATTTTAGAAACATTTCTTTTCAAAACCAAATTTATACACACACTTTAATAGTAGTGACATTTGTATCCCATCTAAGTTCCATTACTCTGTGAATAATAAGGAAGATTAAGGCATCTTAGAGATAATGATTCTCAAAGGCTATCGGACATATTTTGTCTTCCACAAGATCATGAAGTTCAGGAATATAAAGAACTGATAACTTTGAGGAAGAACATATTGTTTAAAAAGTTGCTGAAAGACTGACAACCCAGATAGCATATATTCCTCACACACAGAAATGTTTATGACAAATTGGAAAAGAGAATTTAGAACATTTATAGAAAAAAACTATAGTTAGGTTGATTTAGGGCACTTGCTAAAGTTGATTTTTAAACAAAGTGTTACTGGGAGTTAAGCACCAGGAGGCTTAGATGGTTCTGTGTTGGCTCTTGACCATCCGCATTAAACCTGAACAAGTTCAGGACACCTTCTCTTGTCAACAGAAGATTGGGGATTTAGGAGAGAATGGCTTTCAAGGGTTTCTAGTGAAGATTCAGTGACTCTCTGGGTTTTTGTTGCTGTTTCAACTGCCCATGCATCTTAAGCTACTTTATTTCTCTGGGACCCTCCAGATAAGGGAAAGGAGAAAGAGTGGATGATTCTTCTTCCTGCTTCCAGACAGCTAATCAGACATTCCTGCCCAGGACTTGAGGCATTCAGACAAGGGACAGACAGTAAATGACCTTAAGATTATAAAGAAGAGATTTTAGTGGCAGGACAGCCAGGGGTCCACAGTGGCCTAGCAAGGCTGTTTTTGTGATTTGGTCTCCTGGGGAATAGATTTTAGATCTTTAACCTTTCTAAGGCTTTTTGCTCTTGTATTTCTAATGTCTTTGTAACAAATTCCTTTTCTAGTTAAGTTCAGTTCCATCTTGACACAATGTTTTTCTGGTGGTGATCACCATTCAGTCCTGCACAGTTCTTAAGCTGAAAAACAGAAATGGGTGGAAAGATTGGTCTACTGGGTCTAAGATGCAGGTAAATTCAGATGATGCCAAGTGCCCTTGTACGTGCCCCTGCAGGATTGTTGTATCATTTAAATGAGATGCCGCATACAGGAGTGCTATGGGACCTCCAAAGTTCAGTGCATTCATAATTTGTTATTCCTAGAGATTCTGATGAGAGGAAAATCTGTGGGATTAACATGGCTGCAGGTGCAGTTGGAATTTAGCGTGTCAGAGAAAGACCAGAGGATTTGGCAATATTTCTGGTCCTTGCAGTGGAGAGTTCATACTAAGCCAGAGAATGCAAGCCATTTTCCTTTGCTCATAACTATGTGGTACGTAAAGTACACAGATGTTTGGGGATTTACTTTTTAGCATACCTTAGATCTCTGTAGGACACTAACACAGAGTAAGGGGTGAGAGTACATTCCAAGTGAAGAAGGATGATATGAAATTTTTCTACAGAGCA
Source organism: Scalopus aquaticus (assembly GCA_004024925.1). Lineage (NCBI taxonomy): Eukaryota > Metazoa > Chordata > Mammalia > Eulipotyphla > Talpidae > Scalopus > Scalopus aquaticus. Next base: position 76,094 of record PVIJ01004147.1, on the reverse strand, counting down.
CACACTACTTTCATGTTTGGTTTCTCATTGGTGTTACTTTGTTTTATAGATGAGGAAAATCCTCATTGACAGGAAGCCCTAGTAACTAGCCCAGTATCAATTAGCAATTATATGGAAAATTGAACATTCACATAAAGAGCTTTCATATTTCAAAGTTTAGGTTCTTTCCTTGCTATTCATGCTAGGAGCAGGGAGAAAATGAGGAAGTAAAATAAAGAGGAAAAAAACAGAAAGGAATAAGGGCTACTTGGCAGGGAAATAAATACAGTAAATTCCAGTGACAGGTAATGGAGGAATCAAGCGACAATGAATCATGAAACTGCAAGACTGGAATGGAGTAAGGTTCATCACCCTCTCTAGCTGATCATTCCTCATCACCCAGCCTCTTCCTGCAGTAGCGATGGGGAGCATCTTCATTAGATGGCCTTTTCTAGAAATTTGTGGACATTGGGAATTTATTCCCTCAGAATCACAGGATTTTCTGTGGTTCCACTTTGGTCTGTCTACCAGTAATGACCTCTTGGTAATTAAAGACAATAATTCATACTTTAATTTGATAAAGCTAGGCAACAAAGTGGTATGAACCAGAGGTGAAGGATCAACTTGCTTTGATTGAATCCCATCCCTTCTTGCATACTGCCTGTGGCTCTGAGTAATCCGCACACCCTCTGTAAGTCCTGGCTTCATCCTCTCATAGTATTGTTATGAGGTTCAAATGAGATAAAGTATTTGGCATAGTCACTGGCACATAGTGAGACTTTTTAATAAGATTTTATAATGTTGCTGATTTCATATTTCCATAATTCTGTGATGTTGAAATTATCACTACCATTTTCCAGATCTTGGAAACCAATGGAGCTTCATAAGAATCATAGGAAAAGCAAAGTAGAACCCTTGAGATTCAAGAGCAAATAACTATCCTTTTGCCCCTTCCATCTAAACACGCCAATACTTCCCTACTCTGAATGGAGAGAGGCTACTGTAGACCAGTGGTGGTGATATAGACACAATAAAACAGGCTGCAGATGTGACAGTCTTGGGCAAAATTCAGCACTCACTTTCAGTTGCTGTACCATCCTTTTTTCTTTTCAAGAAGAATTTCCTTTTGAAACTGTTGTTTTAGTCATTTGTAGTCTCTCCTCATAAGCGCATGAATCAGGTGTCTTTTCATATATTTGTTTTGAGCTAATATAAAAGGGTCTCTTTGGGGAATAGAACCTTACTTCTCTCTCTCTCTCTCTCTCTCTCTCTCTCTCTCTCTCTCTCTCTCTCTCTCTCTCCCTCCCTCCCTCCCTCCCT
>PVIJ01004147.1:0-74695 GCA_004024925.1 Scalopus aquaticus | reverse complement strand
AACAATCACACGTTTCCATCCTTAATGTGTTCTGTTTTTCTGTTACTTATTTGTGATATCATATTCTGTGAGCTTCAAACCAGAGTGCAAATCTTGATCCTACTCTAAGTTGCTTTACTTCACTTGATTTCTAGCTTAAGAGTATCTAACTGCAAATTTGTTGTAATATTTCTGGCTGCCATTTTTCTAAGTCAGGTTTCCTCATCCTTGATGCTATAATCACATTTGTTGGTGGGAGTGGAGGGGAGTTTGTCCTGTTCATTTTATTTAACATCTCAGGCCCCTACCCCCTTAGATGCCAGCAGCTGCCTCCCCTCACTTCCACCGTTGTAACATCCAAAAAGTCAGATGTTCCCTGAGGGGAGGGCAAAGTCACCCCACCCTTTTTAAGAAACCCTATGCTAAAGTGGAACACTTCCATATCTGAACACCTGTAGCAAATCGAATAGCTGTGGGATAACTACTAGAAATTTGATTCAATATAGACATTAAGAAAAACACCATGCTAAGTGCTGGAAGGAAAGGGATAATAATCATGTGTAAATTAACTCTTCTTTCTTCCCAGCAGCTGTCGTGGGGGAGATGATGCAAGGTAAAATTTGATGTATCAGCAAGATTCAGGAGATCTATCAAAAGCAAGATAGAATTTGAGTTACCCCTTAAAAGGAAACCATGGAGATGGAAAGGACTCTTAGAATGAACTAGTGCTTCATGTCTAGTCTTTTTAATAGGTTGCCAGTCAAAACAGAAGTGACTAAAGTAGATAATAGGGGCATGTGGCAAACTGGAGATTGATGACCCAACTGAAGGAGACACTTGCAGTTCAATGGAAGGCAATCAGCAGCAGCAGCAGGAATGTTATTCTGGTGTGGCCAGATCTTCCAGTTTTTCAAAATCTGTAGAAAAGTGAATTTTGTAAAAAGTGAAATTTCCTGAGTTTTAAACATTGACTCACTTTTAAACAACATAGCATTGTGCTAGTCAAACCAAAGACCCATGGAGGTTGAGTTTGGTTACCAGTTTACAACCTCTCTTCCAGGTAAGGGTTTCAGCAGGACCTGCCTTTCATTTATTTCTCTTTAAAAAAATCCTTCAAAGTTTCTCCATTTGAACCTTAACTATCAAGATGATGTTTGGAGCTAAAGTTTTGACCTCACTTAAATAAAGTAACATTTTTGGGAAATGTGACCATCCTTCACTTAAGAATTCTCTGGGGTCCTCAGCTAAAAGTGAAACCTAGAATGGTGCCAGTAAATGTCTTTTGTAGCCTTGGAAATTCAAAGTGATTTATCACTTGGTGGTAATAACTGGAGGCCTATATACAAGAAAGAAGTTGAAGGTAAAGAGGCCAAAAATAACAAGTATAACCATATGGCTTTTTTCAAGAGGTGTCCATATGTATGGCTATCTAGCTAAAAAGGACTCTTCTTGCCAGCCTGCTTGACTGTGAGTTATTTTTGTAACTTTACATAAAAGTCTTTTAGCTTTAACATTGCAAGGAAGGAATTTCTTTTCCTTTTACTCCTAGAAAAACTGTAAGGTGGGAGAGGAATGTATTTGTAAGCAGCAGAGGTGCATTTGTAGTTGACCATAGGATCATTGATATTTATCTCAGCAGCAAAGACATGTGATAACCCCTACTTCCACTTATTTATGTGTCAGGGGGTGGTTTAGCTTTTTTGTGATAATGTCCAAATTTCATGTCTAGTGTTCTAGCTTAGTACATGGTCTTCTCAAGGATGAAGTGGGAAATACTTTATCAAATGCCTTGAGGAAAGCATGATATAAAGTATGTGAGTTCAGACAACTTCTACATGATTAGTAAAACAAATGGCATAATTTGGCCTATTTTGTTTTTGCAAACTCCTTATCTTTAGAAGTTATAATTAACCCATTTTATAATTGTATTGTGAAAGAGTAAAATACTAGTTCAGAGGTTTCTAGAGTCATGTTTTCCTCCTTGGTCAAAATGGAGACATTTTCCCTCTGTTCAATGTTTCCAGATTTCTTCACTGATATGCTGTTCACTGGTATGCTGGTGTCCGTCCATGTGATTTTTTTTTTTTGTCATATGTTATAGGATGCTTTGGAGGGAAACACATATAGCATAGAAAAGTAAAAACCAGGGGGGTCTAGATTAATCCACTAATGCAACAATTTTAAATATTTAATAATATCCACTCACCTAAACTGAACAGCATACTTCTAAAAAAAATAATTTCATTGTGTGTATACTTTGGGGAGTTGTAGAAGCTATAGACTTACGAGTTAGAATGAAAACAGAGGAAATAATCCAGACCCCACCACTTTGTGTGAGAGACTGAATTTAAATTACCCTAAGAGTCTCCTCAAACCAGATGTATTTCTAGTCTGATTGGTTTGACATTTGTCCAGGACCTTTGGAATATAAGCTTATGCAATTAAAAACGAAAATGAGTTTCTATCCTTGCAAGTTCAAAACATCTCAAAGATTTTTTTCCCTCCTTAAATCATTTTCACTATTAGTACTTATGGTGATAGGGCTTCCTCATATGAAAAATGCTATTAAGCAACAGCTGTAGTAGTGTTGCCTAAATGCATGCCAGTTCTGTTCGGATTGAGCCTCAGGGACTGCTTGTTAGCTCCCTAGCTGCCTGGGAGACAGGGTAATGTAAAATTAATGTATGAAGAAAGATCTGTTATCTGACACTGTTTGGGGATGCAGGTGACCTAAAGTGGTGTGCAGATTAAACTAACATGCTAATTTTTCTGTTTATGGGAAAATGGCTAGGATTTGTGGTTCCAACTCTATTGGTTTTAATTTTAAAAATTGGAGAGGGCATCGATTTCATCCCTTCCCTTACCTGATTCTTCTTCCTCAACTTAAAATATGTAAAACATGAGATTTTGAGATCTTTAAATTTGAGGAATTTAAGGTATGTTTTATAGGAAAAGAAGCAGTGGCAGAGCTTGTTAATAGAATTCTCACACTGACTACAAATCACAAAGACTGTACTTGTTTATTCATGTCGTCTTTTTCTTGTTAATTAGCAAATCAGCTCGATTAATTCTAAGCTAAGGATAATGAAGCATGGGTCCTTCCTTCAGTGGACAGTACTAATTCTTAATATACCTGCCCTTTTCATATTCTCTTTTTCTCCTGGTGATTCAACAATTGTCAGTATCTCCTTCTCATTTTTTGCCAAAGCAGTTAATGTTTCAGTATCGAATATACCATGATGTCTGTACATTAATCTGTGTTGTTATTTTTCATGTGACTCTAAAATAGCTGCTTTGCTGGTCTGCCTCACTGCTAGACTAGGAGCCTGTCTTTCTGTGTAACAGACAATCTTACTGTGTTTGTAAGCATGAGAGCATTGTGGCATCTGGCACACTCTAGGTGTTTAGCAAGTGATGTTCATTTATGAACAAACAAGAGGTTCTGTCGGTGAGGTGTCAACATTGTAAAGAAGGATGGACTGAAGAAGAAGCCAGATTTTTAAATGCACTTTTATGACCATTTTATCTCCTTTTCTCCCTTGAAACAATCTTGTATGATGGACATCATTATCCCTATTTTATAGATGATTACCCCACATTGATCTCAGAACTGGTTCAGACTCTTCATTTGAACACAGACTTTGTGTTTTCATATTCTGATTATTGTTTTTTTATAACTCAGGCAGATCACCTCTAATATAGAAACATTTCTAGGGAAACTTTTTTCTTTGAGACTTTTCTCTCTTTGGATTTATTAGAGTGGTTCTTTTTCCCTAATACTTCCAGAATCTTCCTTCTAAGAAACATTGGTGGAATTCCTCCAAAGACAAAACCACAAAAACTTGTCTAGCAGAGCTGGAATGGGAAGTAAAGCATAGGAGTTAAGTGAAGTTGGAGAGATCTAGATTTTCATTTTGGCTTCTTCGTAGCACTGGGTTCTTGGGGAAGTCATTTAAGTCTCAGTTTTGTCATATGCTTTGGGGATACTATTAGTACCTATCTCATAGACTGTGGGGATCTCATTAGAGAATGCAAATTAAGTTATTCTGAATCCAAAACTTAAGTACTCATTGAAGGCTAGCTGCTGTTATTAGTACATAAGTACATTTTATGCATTCAGTAAATATTGAGTGCATACAGTGTGCGAGGTGCTCCTGGCTTCTATTCATCAGTTGATCAGAACATACAAAAATCCCTTTCTTCGTGGAATTTATATTTCATTTGTATCCCAACAGGGGAGAACTAGATAATGATAAACACTGGGAAGTAAAGTGAGTAGACTTACGACTATTGGGAGTTGAAGAGTGGCCTAGTAATGTTCAATAAGAAAGTGGAGGGAGGCTAAGCAGTTGTGTCGGGAGCAACACCACACTGATACACGGGAGACGTGGAGCAGGCTACATGATGCCGGATGCTGCTCAAGGAGCAAGACCCTGGCCTTTTTATTGATAGAAATAATCACAGCATCAGTTGTTGGGGGAAGGAAGATAAAAAGAAAAAGGGTGAAAGTAGAAAAAAATGTATCTATTATCTATAGCATCAGGACATGTGGGTCTGCTCTCCAGGCATTTCTTCTCTGCTTGATTATTCAGTATTATAACTGAGGTCAAGCCTTAGATTCCCCAGCCAAGGTTTCAGTCTTATCAATAAGGCATTCCATTGATCAGCTTCTGGGGTCCTTTGTCATCCATCAGTCCTCGGGTCCCCCGGCATTCCTGGTCATACCTCGTGATGCACACCCTTTCCAAAGTGATCTAGCTGCCTGCTTTACAAGAAGAAAGGCACCTAGTAGGGTTGGGTTCCTATATCTGATTGACCGGGCAGTTCTGACCTTGGGTAGGAATGCAGAATTGCAGATAACTGAATGACAGGCCGCTTAGGATTAGCAGACCCACACTAAGCAGATCAAGAGACTGTGTAGGGATCTGGGGTGGCCTTTGAGGTTGCCACTAGAGTGTAATTAATGTGAGTGTCACTGAGAAAATGATACTGAGCAAAGATTTGAAGGAAGTGAAGGAGGTTGCCTTGTGGAATCTCTGGAAGAGCCTTATAGAGGGAACCAAGCAGAAGACTTCAGGTAGGGGTAGACAGCACGGGTGCCAGGGTGGAAAGAGGAAAGTAAGAGGAATCATTGGGGCCTTCAAGGTCAATGTGAGAATAACTGGGAGCCTTTGGGGTTCTTGAACAGAGAGATAATAATCTCCATCATCATCATCACTACCATCGGGTGATGCTGCCTCTCATCTAGAGGAGGGACCTGGCCAGTGTAGCTCCTTGCTCCTCTTTCTCTTATTAGCTTAACCTTTTATACTTTAAATGAGGGGATGGAGGGGATGAGTGTTTTCCTCCTCCCCAGGGTAGCTGCCCTGCCTACTCTGTCATTGATTGAACTTGGCAGTCCTGTGGCTGTAATGGTTGTATTCCTTGGGAAACAAAGGAAATGATTAGCTCTTAGGAGGGAAAGAAAGTAGAAACCTGTGGTAGCACAGCTTGTGATCCTCTTTGAACATGACTTGATGTCTTCCAGGCGTCCCTCTCTGAACCAGGAAACCTTTGTAGAGAATCCTGGGAGGTGTTGGTTGGTTTAGAGTTTTTTAAATGTCTGTATCTCCTTGCAGTGAGGAGAATTCATTATGAGAAGAGGAAAGTGCTTAAGTGTAGTAATTTGTCAGCTCATGACCTTATGGTTAACTTCTTTCCTCTAAGATAACAACAGAGGACATACTCTTCACTCTCATGAGAATGGAAAGCGTTTCTGTGCCATTTATCAAAAGTGTGCATCGGTGACTCCCAAACATGGCTTTAAGCATCCAAGATTGTCTTCCACCGTTTTATTCGGTTCAAGTTAATTTGAAATCTTTTTTTTAAAAATTCATACATGTGGTGATATTAGGGAATAGTTGAAAAGTTAGAAATGGGTTATGATAATATAACACAGGATCATGTGGGCTTAGTGTCAAATGACCTAGGATGCACACCAAGTTGTGTTAAGGTACTATGTGACCATGACATCAAAGAGCTTGAGGTTTCTCATTTCTGAAACAGATTAAGTTACATGCACTTTTTCTGTTTACAAGATAAGAACAAAATAAAGTACACAGATATCACCAAGTTACTAGTATTGTTATCCAAATATGCAGGAAGGTTCTTGTTTATATTGTGGAGAATGTCATAATATGCATGGGTATTTCTCTGCTCCCTCACTTCCCTGGGAGTTGAATCTTTTGGCTTCTTTTAAGTCAGTTATAACCTATTGTGTTCTAGAACTCCACAGATAAGGGCCTTGACTAGACAATCAAAATGTGCCTTCACACCCTCACATGTCTTTGCATCTTATCCACTATGAATATCTTCTTGCCCTTGACAGTCTCCCATTTTCCCCCATTTTGTTAATTGAGGTAATTTTGGAGATATGCATCACTTAATTGAATTAAAGCTTTACAACTAAGAGGTTACTCATTAGAAGGAACAGTTTTTTAAATCTCATTAACCCCTTGTTACCCATTTGATAACAACAGAGGAATTTGCTCAAAGTATCAAAGATACTCTAACAGCTTCTTGGATGTGACAAACTTTTTGCCTTCAGAAGTGGAAATGGGGGAGGGAGAAGCGGAGAATAATTCCAGATGCTAAATAATATGGGGCCAGCGGGTTGAGGCAGCTGTACCTTTTGACTGAGGCATGGTTATAAATTGCTACAAAAGAGTCATGGCAGATAGTCTAAGGAGGTTTGATTTCAGGAATGGAAATGTGGAACACCTCAGAAATATTATTCATCTGTTCCAGGTTTCAGTTTCCTTATCTCTAAAATGAAATCATCAATTAACTTAAATAAAAGGGAACTAATCATTATATTTAATACTTTAAAAATACTTGTCAAACTATTTGGCAAGTCTGAATTAACTTTTCTTCCCAGAAAATCTCCAGTGACTGCCCATTAACTGTCAGAGCCTCTGAGAAGCTCTAGTTGTAGTACAAAGTTGGTTTTCCAGGGCAAACCCAAAAACAATGTTTTAGTTAGTCATATGATGGGCACATTTTGGACCTTTTTTTTTTTTTATTACTGACAATTCTCAATCATTACCACCTGTTGTAAACTGACCCAAGCCAATTTGGTTAAAGACAAGTCCTGGGGGTTTGGGGGGAGTACTTGAGGTAAGTGAGGTTTCGCTGCTATCCCACAAACTGGCACCTGGTTACAACTAAAGCAAGTCTGAGACATGATTCTGTTGCACATGCAGATGCTGAATGACTGCCAGTTGTCAGTCAGTGGGCAAAGATTGTTCACGCAGAGCCATTCCTGCATGCTGGATAAAGTCCTGGCTGTCTTCCTTCAGTTGCTCTGATTACCACCTTGGATGAAAACTGCACTCCTAGACATGACCACTTTCCGGAGGAGCATTCTGGTATCCCTAGTAATTGGCATCCAGCAGCTGGCAATCTTCCAACTATGGCTGGCTCCAGGGTCATTTAGAGAGCAAGAATGTTAAGGCTACACTCTTGTTTATGCAAGGTAGTATCACTAACTTATTTTTGGTCGATTCTTAGGACTTGAATATATCCTTAATTTTGCCAGTGGGAAACCGTTTCCATCTGTAATGCCTGCTCCTAGGCACTTATTACACACACGCACACACACACACAAAATTCACCTCTGACATTCACTTTGCTAACTGGCAAAGGGTCTGGTGTTGATTAACATGGATAATGCAAACATTTGCAGTGCCTCTTTTTGGAATATGGGCTTCATGATTACAACCCCTACAGGCTACCCCTGGAGAGGACCTTCTTGAAATTAGTGCCAACTGCATTTGAGTTGTAGTTTAACCTAATTAACTCACACATAATATCACATTACCAAGACTGCATTATTGCTAAGTTAATCAGGCATCTTAACACTGCCTTTGGAACCCCATGGTGGAAACCACTGTTACCAATGTCAATTGATAGGAGTTAAACTTTGAAATAATTTTCAGGATTCCTTTGTTCAAGCTCACAACATACTCAGAACCGTCCCTTAGGCAGAACTCTGGGCATGGTGTGACTGGATTCTCCACTCTCTGGACTGAAATTGAGGTGTTGGCTGGGCTGTCATTGTCATGTGGGCTCGAGGGTCAGCGCACTGGTCGTAGGTAGAATTAATTTACTTGTGGTTTTTGTATTTTCCTTCTAGTTGCCCACTGAGGATCATTCAGTCTCCATAGGCTGTTCAGTACCTTGCCATTTGGCTTCCATGGTAGCTTATAACAGGGTGCTCCTCCTTTTTAGATCAGCTGGTGTATGTCTCTCTGATTCTCTTCTGGCACTAGCTTGAGAAAAACTATTTTAAAAGGTTCATATGGTTGGATTAAGCCCACTGGCTAATCTCTGTTTTTGAAGGTCAGCTGTACCATATGACCATGCAACCTAATGAAGGGGGTAGAAATTTCAATCTCAGAGTTTATGCAGAGTATGAACAGAGAGGGGCCAGAAATCTTGGGGTTATCGTAGAATTCTGCCTAGCAAACTGCTTAGCAAGCTTAATTTTAATGCCAAAGGAAGAGAGGGGAAGGACTGCAGTTCCTCCCATGGTGAGTGGCATAGTGGGAACTCCTAAGCAAGAGGAATGGAAAGAACTGATTTGAGGTTGTAGGTGCCTAAATATGGTGACTCAAAAGTAACACTAGTCAACAAATTTTTATAAAAGTCATGTTACTGAAATAAAATTAGTCATTTCCTATCCATTTGTATGTGCTCAACATAAATATGACAGTCAAATTCTAATTTTGGCTCTAGTTTTTTTTTTTTAATAATCTGCAATAAATTGATGTTTACATCACGAAATGCATGCCAATAGTAATAGGCCTACGGTCAATACCTGTAAAAAATCAAGTCTTAGAATATTTCTTAGATTTCTTCACTTGTCTCTTGTACAGCTGTTCAGGAGCATCTCTCAAGAGTGTCCAGCAGCCGTCAGCCAGCATTGTAGTGGACCATTTTCCCTGGTATCTTTGTTCCATTGATGCGATATCTTGATGAAAACATTCGCCATGTTCATCACTAACCATACCACAGTTTTCAGGGAAGAAATCCAGATAGGAATGAAGGAAGTGGATCTTTAGAGACATACTGCAGCCAAGTTTCTGATACTGCATCAGCATGTCTGCTACTGGTTCCTTGTAGTTTTCTGCCCTGACATTCCCAAGAAAGTTTGTAGATACTAGGCCAAAAGCATTCCATGCTTGTTTCGCATCACCCTGCAGCAAGATGTTGAACCGGTCATCTTTGAAGAGCTCTTGAATCTGAGGACCCACAAAAATTCCCTCTTTAATCTTTGCTTCACTGAGTCAAGGAAATTTTTCATTCAGGTATCGGAAAGCTGGTGAGGTCCAGTCCATGGCTTTCACGAAATTCTTCATCAAACCTAGATTGATGTGAAGGGGTGGTAGCAAGGTTTTGTGAGCCTCGACCAGAGCCGGATGATATTCTTCTCTCCAACTGCTACATTTTGTCTGCCAGTCCATTCCTTCCACAAGTAGTGCAATTCACTTGCTTGGCTCTCCCACTCACAAAAGAAACACATGTATTTTGTATATCCCTGCTGCAGTGCCATTAAAAGGGCAACTAGCTTCAAATCACCACAGAAGTGCCAGCTGTACTTGTTATACTCAACGGAATTCAGTAGCTGCTTTAAGTTAGCGTATGTCTCTTTCATGTGGACAGCATGCGCTACTGGAATAGATGGAAGACAGTTTCCATTGTGCAAGCACAACCTTAAGACTCAGTTTTAAAGAGTCTAGAAATAGGCTCCATTCTTGTGGGTCATGAGTGATTTCTAAGGCATTCATGAGGCCCTCAATATCAGAACAGAATACCAGAATACTTTCCTTTCTGAAGAAAGGCTCCAACTGCTGGTGGCGCTTTCAATAGAAAGCAATTGTGACATCTTCTTCTAGAAGATTCTATTGTTGGAGTCTTGATCCAAGCAATTCTGCCTTGTTCTTGGATAAGTCCAAATCACAGACCAGGTCATTGAGTTCTTCCTGTGTTAGTCTATGTGGGGTTGATGATGCACCACAGTGAAAATCTGGATCACTACATGCTGATGGAACAGGAGAAGAACAGGTCAGCTCACCCTTGTCCTCATCAGATGAATCAAGAGAATATTCTACTGGAGGTTCTGGAATAGCAAGTCCCTCACCATGTAGAACTGGTCTCAATGCAGACGGAATGTTTGGGTAGGCTATTCTTGACTTCTTGTGCTTCGTTTTTCTGCCGGAAAGAGGAGGAACCAAGCAGAAGTAACGGTCTTTTATATGGTTGCTTGGCTCTCTTTACACATGGGGACTGAAAATGGCATTGATGGTCTTTTGCCATTTAACCACTGTGAAAGCTGTGTTGTACATGTAGCACAGCATATATGCAGAGCCCAAGGTTTGTCTTGGATCCGAAGTAAAGATGATAAGCCTTCTTCACTTGATAAGTGATACTTTTCTTCTGGTTGGCAAGTGTCACTTCCCCACAAATAGAGCAGAAATTGCCCACGCTATTAACACACTTTTGAGGCATGACTGTTCCGTATTGTGCCTGAAGGGGTAAAATCATAACAGTTCTATGGAACAGTAGCTTCAACTGTCTCTCACAAACTCTGAAATATTTTCAATGCTCAACCTTTCCGACAGGGCTTTCTGTAGTGCACTGTTGACGTCAGCTTACTTCAGCAGCCGCCTGGCAGTAGTATTGCATTGCATCAGAAAATGATGCAATCAACTTTGGATGATGTGTGCATGATGTTATTATGCAATGTGATGCAATATTACATCATTCTAGTCTGATTTAGGATGTTTCAGTCCTACTGGATAAATTTACACAGTGAAACATAGAAAATGAATTATATAAAACCTTTTCAGGGTTATATTCATGTTCAGCACACCAAGATGCTACAGATTAGGGCCTTTTTAAGTCAGTAACGATCTCACTGTTGACCAGTGTCATCAATTGCTTCACCATTTTGCCTAGAACTGACTCTAAAAACCATCATACAGTAACTGAGCTTGGAATGTGGTTGAGGCAAGAACCACAGGAGCTCTAGTTGGGGGAAAAGGACTTGATTTCTTAGATATGTAGACAAGTTTTGTTTCTCAAAATTTCCCTAGTGGTCTGGTGTTTTGGGGTTAACACCACGGTTAGCAGGTACTAGCCTAGATATGACTGGTGTTTTAAGAGCACTGGCCAATAGGTAGTATGGTTCTCTAGTCCTCATGTAGTGCCTGTGACACAATCTTTGCATGACAAATATTATTCGAGACTGTTGAAGAATGTACACTTCTTTCCTTCTTCAATGTGTTCTACTTGAGAAATCTCCTACCATTTTTATTACAACCTCTTTAGGGATCTTTTAGTTACATAGCACCTGATAATATACAAAGTGTTTTCTCAGAAACCATATTTTTCTGATTTAGTTTTAAGATACAGGATACAGTCTGGTGCAGGACGCCTAAACCACCAGCTTGATGAAAGTTTACATATGTATATCTATGGGTAACTCACCCGCCAAGGTCAAGGTAAAGAACATCTTCAGTATCCCTGAAGGTTTCCTTTTGCCCCATCAGTTAATCCCTCTTCCCAGAGATACCACTATTCTCAGAAAGAAAAAAAAAAAACACAAAAAAACAGTAAAGAGTGCTTGTGGTTTGTGATGCATGCAGTCCAGAGACCTAGATTTCTAGTTCCTATTTGTGTGTCCTTGCTTCCTGAAGACACCTGACCTTTGGACCAGAGTTCTCCTTAGAGAAACCCTTTTTTAAAGACAGCACTAGGTAACAGAATGCTCTCTTGCACAAGACTCTGAATTCACTCATTGTTGCTTTTATATCTCAAGTCAGTTTTGTTCCTAAATCAAATGCATTGAATACTTACTCAATTCTATCATATATAAAAGTCACTCTAAACAGATTTTGATGCCAGTGGAGAAAGCATTGTCTTTCCCCCTGCAGAGCATTTTCCTTATATCTGATGGTACAGTGTATAAAGAATGAAGGTGTTTTGTGCTCACACATACTTCTTTCAGAGGTACTAAATGAAAAGTTTTGGTGTTGCCCTTTGGCTGTCTCCTTAGAACTTATGAAAAGCATTGATCTTCTCCAACAGCCATCTGCACTTCCCTTGTCCTTCTTTTGTAGGGAAGTGAGGTACCCCTGACCACCACCAGGAAAGACAAGTTAAAACAAAGAATTATGGTACAAACTCAGTAGTGCCTGAATAATACTCACTGTATTATTTTGCTTATCCATTCTCTACCACATTTTGCTTATCCATTCTTCAGCTAATAGGCATTTGGTCTCTACCTAGTGACCACTACAAATAATGCTGCTCTGTACAAGATTTTGTGTGGACATGTGTCTTCATTTGTCTTAGTATAAGTTTTATTTTAATTTTTTAAAAAGATTTATTTATGCATACATGCTTAGGGTGCAGGCCAGAGGTGTGGGGGAGGTGAAAGGATTCACCAGAGACAGAGTGGGGAGCAGAACAGGCAGATCTACTGAAATACACTGCTGAGGGGAGCAGCGGGCGAGGCAGGAGAAGTCTGCTGCGCCATGTGGGAAGCTCTCTAGCTGGGTATCAAGCTCATGCTGCTGTGGCTGTGGATAGCTTCATAGTGTTGTGATTTAACCTGTTGCACCACCAGGGAGGCCCCTGTATAAGTTTTATATATGAAATTACTGGAGCACATGGTAACTCTATTTCATCATCTGTGGAACTACCAGCCTCTTTCTTTCCACTGTGGCACCATGTACATTCTGGCCAGAGTCTATGAAAGTTCTGCTTTTTCCATATCCTCACTAACACCTCTGATAACCTGACTTTTGATGGTAGCCATCCTAGTAGGTATGAAGTGATGTTTCATTCTGGTTTTGATTTGTGTTCTCTTACAACTAAGGATGCTGAACACTTCTTTGTGTGCTTATTGGCCGTGTTTATATATTCCTTGGAGAAAGATCTATTCTTTCTTGCCTATTTTTAAATTATTCCTTTATTATGGAGCTGAAGAATCCTTTACACACACATATATATGTATATATAGATACACACACATATATATATACATACATGCATACATGCATACATATATAAGCTCACACACACTAGATAAAAGTTCTTATCAGGTATGATTTGCAAACCATTTCTCTTATTCTGTGGCCTATCTTTGCACTTTCTTGATATTGTCATTTGAAATCACAAAACTTTTTAATTTTGATAAAATCCAATTTATCATTTTTCTTTTGTTGCTCAAACCTTTAGTGTGTCATATGTAAGGATATTCGCCAAATCCAAGGTTATGAAGGTTTGCTTCTATGTTTTCTTCTAAAAACATAGATTTAGCTCTTGCATTTCTTTTTGATCCATTTTGACTTAATTTTTATATAGGGTGTGAGATAAGGGTCCAACTTCATCATTTTGCATGTGACTTTGTAATTGTCTATAGCACCATTTTTTGAAAAGACCCTTCTTTCCCATTTTGAGAGTTGTGCCACTTTTTTCTAAAATCAGCCAGTCATAGATGTATTGATTGGTACAGCTTCTTAAAGTTCTGTTGTATAGGATGTTATCATTTGGGGAAGGTGGATGAAAAATCTACTATCTACTATTTTTGAACGTTGTAAACCTGAAATTTTTTTCAAAAGAAAACATTAGATGCCTTGGTGGTGGATGTGGTGTGGTGACATACATCTAAGGTGTGTGAACCTTCACCTCTAAATCACATACAGCATTGTTAACCAGTGTTACCACAATAAAACATAATACAATTTACATAAATAAATCTTCCTGGGGTGCAGGCAAAATTCAGGACACTTGGGTTCATATGGTAGCTTCCTCCTAATTATGAAAATGCCAGTGAGGAAAACTGCTTCCTGTATTTAATCTGACATGACCTTTCCTCCAAGTGAAAAAAATAAGTGCATCTTGGCTACAGGAGAAAGAGAGGACCCTTAGTTAAGCTTAGAATTATTTGAGTTCATGTTGTGCCCTAAGTGCTGGCACAGTTTTAAAACAAAAGCCTCAGTTACCGTGATGTCTGCACCTCATGGCTGCTCCCTTTGTCCGCGGTGAGTCTCTAAGTGTAAGTAGTTGAATTTGAACCTGACTGGACACTTGATACTATTCAGGTTTGTTATTGCTGTGATAATGGTATGGTGGTTATTTTACTTTTCCACAGAAAGTCTCTTTATCTTTTAGAGTTTTATACAAACTGTGGCTGACTTTGTAGGGTATCTTGAGTTTGCCTCAGAAACAACTTGGGGAAAGTGGGCATGTGGATGAACAAGACTGGCTGGGCGTTGGTGTGCTGAAGCTAGGGAAGGGTGCATGGAGGTTTGTTTATTCTCCTTGTCTTCCCTCATAGTTATTCCATAAAAAAAATAGTTTGGGATGGACTTGTTTGTTTTTATTATTAGTAATTGAGACATTTGAGATGCATTTCCATTTGGAGCTGGGTTTGCTCTGCATAAAAGCAGTTCTTCTGAGTTGGAGTATCCTCGTCTACACTGGGTTGGAGGAGCACTTAGGGGCAATTACTGGAACTCACATTTCTCTGGCAAGCCCTAAGTTTCTGGAAACTTTCTGGACTCACCAGAAGCCTGCTCCAGCCCTAATAGAGTTCATCCGTTGCTTCCAGTGCCCTGTTTGCTCTGTATGTATAGATGCTAATTTATAATGCCCTTTGTTTCACAGTTATGTTTTTTCTAAAGCTTTTTATGCCAGTGATTCTATAAATCTTTGTATTTTTTAAAATGTGACTTTGTGTATATATAATGCATATTGATGTGTATATAGAGAGTTAATAACTAGACAAAGTCTGTAGAGAGTTTGGTCACTTCGGGATTGAATTCTGTTCTTTACTAGTCATTGATGCCACTGCTTGTGAGAGACTTTCACATGCTTTTTTCCTTTCTTGCTCTCCTTCAAATGGTTAGAAAATTCAGAAAATGGAGTATATAGGTCTTTATCCAAGAAAAAGATTCTTGCGTAGAATTGTTATAGTTCTGTATTCAGATCACTAAAGCTTTCAGAACACTGTTGAATTGTAAAATTTGTACAAAGGATACCATCTGGAAATTATTCTATGCTTTATTCTTGGTTTTTGCTAGTATATTGAAACACAAGCATTCCAACTTCTCATAATTGTTAAACTTTGTGATGTAAATGGTACCAGGCTCTGAAAAAGGTTTTGCTGACTTTTTTTTTGTTTTTTTGTTTTTACATACTTTCAGGGAGAATATCTGTACTATTTTAGCTGAAAGGAAGAACAGCTTTCAGCAGCTTTATTTTTGATGTTTCAAATAATAAGCAAATATATGAAGACTGACGACTGTGTGAATAAATTAGGAAGATTTTTACCTTTTTGTAGAAATGAGCCCATTTTAGTGTGTTGTCATATTTGGCTCCATGTCTGCTTTTATGGAGCTTGGTTCAAGATCATATCACACTGTACTTTGGGTTTTTAACCCTGCCTATGTGATATACTCAAATTGTTGGGCTGCTCTATGCCTCAGTTTTCCAGGGGCGTGGAGGAGGGTAGGAGTAATATTCAGCACATAATTGCAAAAAAGTTGCTTTAAATACACTGTATTTGCCTACGTGAAATTGCGAGTGTAATGATAGCTAGTGTAGTTCATTACCAAAATCCACAGAGTTCTAGAAAAGAATGGTGCCAGAGATGACTTTCTGTATTGTGAGAACCATTGAATGGCAAAGTTAGAAGGAAAATTGTCCTTGTAATATCTTCAGCATGTTCAAATTTCAAAAATAACATATTGAAAGCAGCAATAACTGGCAACACACACACCAGCGATTACAGCTTTCTTTATTGTGCTTGTTGTGTTCCCGGCTACTTATTGCTTTTCATGCATTGTTTTGTTGTTGTTTGCAATACAACAAATACCATGGGTGACTTTTAAAAAGTGAGATGACTGGTTTACAACGTAGTATTGAATGTAGAGATATAGGTTGACACCTCTTCACAGACTCATGGCCAGACTGATTTTTATTTTTCAGATGAGGAAATTGAGCAAGAATGGCTAAATAAGTAGCCAAATAACTGCATTGCCAGTGGGTGGAGAGCCAGGATTTAAACTTGATGAGATTGAAAAGTCTTAACTACTTTTGTGTGTCTATACCCAGGACAACCATAATACCACTATTTGTGAACAGTCTTTGCAAATGTTTCCCACTCATTTCTCTGCTGATTATACAAATATTATCATAATTTTATAAGTGTTTTCTATTTTGCTTCATGATTCTTCCAAATACTTATAAATCTAGACACAAAGTTTGGTATTCTTTTGTCAAGAATGCATTGAGATTTAAGTATTCAAGATCAGAGACAGAGAACATAAAAATATAATCTTTCCAGAGCTTAAAATGACAGAGGTGATGAAAAATCTCTCAATGACTAGTACATAATCAAAGAATGTTCACTTGATGTTTACCCAAAATAGGAAAACTCACCTATCTGGATATTTTTTACTCATCCCATTAGAGGGTCAAATTATATGTTTTGAACAATCTCATCCAGTATTGGTACAATGGTTCTCAATCTAGTTCATTTAATTTCTAATGCTGGCTTTCTTTTCTACCATACCATGTTACTGATGACTCAGTACGGTAGCCTGAAATTCTTAATCTTTAGAATTATTGCTGTTCTTCAGATTCAGATATAGGTCAGACACTAAGGGGACTAGCTGGCATTTTAATATTTTCCTAAGTATAAAGGTCACTTTCACCTAATTGATCCCACATGTGCAGTGTGCTCTGGCTGTTTAGTGCTCTTTCTGAACAGTCTGGGTTTTCATTAGGTAATGGTAACACTGCACTCTTCACCCTGCCTGTTAGATTACATGGAGAGACCTGTAAACAGGAGAGAGAGTAGAGAAGGGAGAAACCCTCTAGGTAGATCACCGACCATTGCTCATTTTATTGCCCTCCCAGAAAATTGAAGGTGAGGACAAGGACTCTCCCTTCTAGTAAGCAACGTTGTGTTTTGTTCTGATTTTGTACTTACTTGCTTTTAAATGGACAGGTGACCTAGGAAATGGAAAGAATTAAATCTGCATTGGGTGCTGCTATAAGGACCAAATTAAAACCTGTCCCAGTACTGCTTTATTGGATTTATGAGCTGTGCACCTCCCTGAGAGACTGGAGTCAGGAGATGAGAGTGGGTTGAGCTCACTTTGGGCAGCTGTAGCCTTCAGCACCCACGTACATTGGCTGGTTAGAAAGGCATAATGGCACAAAGGTGCTGGTCCTTCAGAGTCTTTGTGAACTGTGGTATCTTTTTGCTTGTAAGACCCTCTACTTGGTCTGGGTTCCTGGCCATGCCTGAAGTACGTGTGGGAGTCTCATTTGTGGGTGGTTTTGTCCTCTCAGCTGTCCTATTACTTTCGTTCATCTTTCAGTGGTGAAAACCTCTAAGAAATGATTCATGTCTACCTATGTCCAGAAGAACCTTAAGTACCCTTTTTTTCTTATATAAACATCTGAGAAAGAGAAGAGCAAATGTAGTTAATAGCAATAACAATGTTATTCCCGGAAGAAAAGAAAGTTTCGGCCTGCTCTGACTTGTTTTGGAATTTGAGAAGTCCTGACTGAGAGGGCTGATTGCTCTGTAACAGGGTCTCTTTTTAAGTCTGAAGAAACTGGGAGTGGGAGGATGGCACTTGGGAAAGAAGCAATTAAGTTAAAGTTTCAAAATTGATGAAGTGAAACAATTTCCCATTCCTGCTAATGTGGAAAGTTCTCCAGATTTGTTTTTTCCATGTTACATCAGAAACCTATTCTTGTCCTTGTGTCTACAGCCTGCTGTTTGAGAGCCCCAACTCTTGTGGACATCTTCCTTCACTCTCCCTTCCTTTTTTCCTCTTCTCTTACAACCTCTGATTTGGGCTTACTTTGTTGGATGATAGAATATGGAACTCATTTTATCACACAATTCTTTCAAAAAACCTCCAGGGAAAGGATGACCACACGAGTCATTTAACCAGAGGGTCACGCGTGGGTTAAACTGTGTCTCTAGGCAATTTGTGTGGCTAGCAAACAACTGGAATCAGTAAATCCTGCCTGATTTCCCCTCTTGAATGGAGGGGAAGGATATGGGAAGTTAGAGTCAGCTTTGATTTGAAGGATACCTTTGGCAAAATTGGTCAGAAATACAACTTGCTTATTATAAGTGGCATAAAGCGGGTGAGCCCAGGACAGTGGAGCAGGATGATGACGGTGCATTCAAGCTTGTTGAATAATGTTCCATCTACAGAAACCTGTACAGATCAAGGACACCCGAAAGTTGTGTTGTTTCCTTGCTGCCATTTCTAAACTATGCTATTTACTTTTATTAACAAAACACTGTGAAGTTCATTACGTTTTCTTAATTTGAGCCATCACAGCAAATCTGTGCTCACTTCTGACTGTAGATATGAGAGGAGACCTTTCGCCTGGAAGCCTTATGGCCATGTGTTTTTGTCTGGTAACAGTATGAATACACTTTCACACAGTGCCGCTAGGAATGCAGCTTGGGCCATGGCACTTGCCCAGTTTTTAAGTCTGGAGGAACTGAGGTTTGACCTGGTGCAGTCTAATCTCATGTGTTCTTTGGATCTTGTAGATTTTCTCTTCTTGCTTCCTTTTATAACTTTTTCCATTCTCCTTACTGTCATCCTTTAAAATCAGTTTCCTTTCTCAGTATTTAAAAGTAAAGCAAATTTTACTTAAAACATTGAGTATATACACCTGTAAAAAGACTATTTCATTTTTTGTCCTGGGGTCAGCAAGCATGAATTACTGTATGGTCTGTGACCTTTAGAATACTAACTCCTTACAAAAATGACAAAGAATTTTCTAAATCCCCTTCTTAATTAGGGTGTAGTGGTAGGCTGTGTTTCTCCGTTGTCATTTTGTACTGCTAATTGGCTTAGTACTGTGGAATCTCTCTGCTCCTGCTAGTTCTGACTTATCACAACCATTCTGTATGTTAATATATGTTGCATGATGCAGAATGAATACTGGAAAGGAGAGGGGGGATGAGTTTCTGAAAGATTACCTCCATTTAGAATGTGAGCTGCACTATTTTAGAATTCTCCAATACTTAATAAACCTTGTATTTAAAATCAAATCTCTTACATGGCCTAATTATGTAGCTAGATATTATCATCTCAACGTCCTAATGTGAGTTAAGTTTGCAGATCTTTTTTTTTTTTCTCTTGTTTCTGAAGGGAGGTCCAGCTAATTTACTGTAAATGAAATAAGTATTTTGGAGGAATAGGCTGACATTTAGCATTCTGGTTTGAAATCCCTCTGACTGTTAAATATTTAATGTGCTGCAAAGCATCCTTAAAAATTAAATATGAATGAGTTTTAGAAAACCTTGCAGTGGTATAAAAAATTGAGATTCTCCCCTGCCCTGCATTTCAAGTATGAGTGTCTGCCTAGGGAATCTTAATTATTTTTAATGAAGATGACATTATATATTTGATCAGCATGGGGATGTCCTAAATAATGAAGTTAATATAAATAGGCTCCTTCTGAATAATATCACAGCAAAGATTTACTTTGAATAAATCATTAGTTTTGTCTCTGGAGATTAATCACTCTCCTACTTCTTATTTTTTGTTTAAAGTTTAAAAGGCAGTGACCAAAGAAAAAATGCCTTTGTTGGACAGAAATTTTCCTAGGTTTATCATTTTGCTGAAACTAGTGATTTATTTTTGTAGACTCATGATATTTAGAGAACCTTTAAACATTTTTGTAAGATCTCTGAAAAGAAGCATTACTATTATTATGCAAGAGTAATAACACATTTCCTTTTTTGTTTGTTTTCAAAAATATCCTAAAAATTCATGGTATCCCCCTGATTTAATGGCATGGGAATTAAACAGTCTCTGGGATTTCTTTAATAATGCTGACATCTGACAGTAAAAATATACACACCTATGCTTTCTTACCATACCTCCCTTCCTTTCATTATATCATATTCTAGTTATACTCTTCCCTAAGTATCTGTTGTGAATGGGGAATTGGATTTGAATTCATGAGTTTATAGGCCATGCACTTTATTTTGGAAGAAAATGTCACATTTCCAAAGTTGTTTTTAATTCCTTGAATTTTTGTTGAGGAATGCCCTTTCTGCAAGAAATGGTTTACTATCTGTACCCTATCTGTTTGAAAAAGATGGGGTAACTTTCAGGAACTATGCTTTTAATTTTTTTCTGTATATAGCATATATTGCTTCTTCCCTGTGTTTTTCATTTTGAGTAGGTACAACTAACATACTAAGAATGGAAACTATCATTACTAGTCTTGTAATTACCTGGCTTTCAAGCTTTTTGGCATTGTTGATGCATCTCTAAATATCCCACAACCAATCAATACCTGAGAACTAAAAAAAAAGTGTCTATTTTCCTTCTTCAATTCTAGAACTATTACCTTGTTCTAGCCCTCCATCCCACTCCTCTGATTTGTTACAATGGCAACAATAAAAGTTATAATTTATTAAATAATTACCATGTGCTGGTTGCTGTGTTACTGAGAGAAATGAGTTATCTTATTAATACTAACTACAGTCCTGTGGAGAAGGAATTTGGGAACTGGGAGGGGAAGGAGAGGACACTTAGGGCTTGGTAATGTGCCCTGGGCTACACAGCTAGTAATTGGATGAGCTGGGATTTGAATCTGCAAGAGCCTTTGACCCTAATGTCCATGATCAATGCTATATTATATTTTAATTTGCTGATAAATGGGTCTTTCTTTATCTATTGCTGCCAAAGTATTCTGCAGGTTCAGATCAGATCAATTCATTCTCCTACTCTATAACATTACTCCAGAGCTACCTTATCACTTCAAAATCTTGATAGCTCTGTTTTAAGTCCTCCATGATTTTGTCCCAATCTACTTTTTCATCTTTGTTGTTTATGATTGATAAAGATCAACTGGCTAGAATAAAAACAGAAAGGAAAAAGATGTCTTTGAAACTACACTGATATGATTCTATAATTAGGATCCTTAGCTGTCTCCTGAGTAGCACAGTGCCAGACAGCAAGAGTCAGGTGTCCTTTTGGTCAGAATCTGATACACAGAACTCTTCCTTTCAGACTTAAAATTGTATTCAGCATTTTGCCCTGTAGTTTAATGGAAGAATACCAGGTGTTTCAGTGTCAATTCCTGGCATATGAGCCATTTAAATGACTAGGTCATTCTCCCAGTGTCCCCTCCTCAATGAGTCTCAATATTCCTTCATAGAGGTTTAAGACTAGGAACTCTTAAAAAATAGGCAAAAAACTCAGCTTTAAGATGACATTTGAGATGAAAATCAAATGATCTTGGAAAGATCTTGAAGTTCCTGTGACTGTATCTGGAAGGAAATAAGTTAATTAGAAAAACATCAAGTTTAAGACTTACTTTTAACTTTATTTACCCAATCAAGGTACAGAGTGATACACTCTTTTACCACCATCACTAATGGGTCAACTATTCCCTTGAATAGTTAATTGAAAAGAATGAGCTCAGTTGTGTGTCAACATTCCATCTTTGTTTTTTAGGAAGGAAGAATGAAGTAAAACAAACATTTCTTCCCTAAGTCTCATTCTCTCCAGCAGGAATTTGTTTTTGAGGGAGGAAAGTCTGAAGAAACCTTATTGGTGACTAAGTGTTTATCGTATTGAGCTAGTTCCATAATTCAGAGTAAGTCTATTCATTGCTTGAAATTTTCTCTTCTGGCTTCACTCCTTAACGTGGGATTAATGTGTTGTGGCCAAAATGAAAAGTACCCTCATTTAATGACTGCCCCCAAACCCCTCTTGAAAGGAACCACTCCAGAGGTCTGCAAATTGGACATCTATAGGGAATCCAGCTCACGGCTGTCAATTGCAGTACTTACTGATATCAAGCTAAATGTTTACCTGCCTGCATTTTCATCCTTGTGTTCTAGGTACTGACAAGGGGGCCAAGGCTAGGGTAGGCTGTGGATATGTAGACAATTCATGGTAGCATGTTTTGTTTAGTGTTAAAATAGGCGGGTGTAGCCATTGTATAAACATCAAGGAAGAATTTCCAAGGAGGTGAAAATAAGGGGGAACCTTAATGATGAATTTACCAGGTAAATTAGAGGCAAGCTGTATTCCAGGCAGGGGAAATAAATGATTGATTTGAATGATTCCCTGTATTATGAATTTGCAATGGATCATCTTTCTCTCATGATAGATGTACAACTTGTGCCCTGCTTGTGAATTCATTGAATATATCTAGGTGCTGGAAATGCTGGGAACACTGATAGCAAAGAGTAAAATTTAGGTTGTATCAAACCTGGCAAGAGCTACTGACATTGCTATTTTTTACTAACTGGCATTTGAGCAGAACCCAGGAAACAAGAAAAGAACATGTTCCAATAACAGTTCAGAAAGAGGGGGAAATGTATAAAGGCCCCGAGGCTGAAAAGTGCTGAGAAGCATCCTGGAGGCCAGTGTGTCAGGAGCTGATTGCGTCAAGGACAGGACAGGAGAGAGGTCAAAGAGCATGCATGATATAAGTAGGGGCTTCAGAACCAGTGCAAGGACTTGGACTTCTACTCTGAATTGGTTAGGAAGCCATTAGAGAGCTGGGACTGGGAGTATCAAGAACCTTGCCCTTAGGGTTATTCACATCTGAGTTCAAATTTTGCTCTGTAGCTTACTAGTGCTCTCTGATTCCCACCTATAAAAGGGGGCCCATATCACTGTGAAAGGTTGTAATGAGGAAGAGCAAGAATAAAGTAGAAGTAACAGGTAGCACTGGTAGAGGAGGAGGTAGTAGGATAACAGTAAGAGGACTTGTTCTACCTATTAGTATCTTTTGTACAGAGAAGCAGGGTGTGGGTGAGAGATGAATACAGCAGGGTTTGTGGATTTGGACTTCTGAACAGACCTCTAAAGTGAAGCCTTGCAGACACTGGGCCATGGTTGCTGTATGAGGTATATTGCAAACACTTGCTAGCCAGAGTTCAGCCATGTGGGCCTCAGCAGCTGGTCCTTTCAGAGACTGAGAGCCATCCAGTCCACCTCAGTGCAAAGTTGTTTGGTAGATAT
The DNA here is from genome assembly GCA_004024925.1 of Scalopus aquaticus. NCBI lineage: Eukaryota > Metazoa > Chordata > Mammalia > Eulipotyphla > Talpidae > Scalopus > Scalopus aquaticus. The sequence continues at coordinate 51,626 of PVIJ01004147.1, read as the reverse complement.
CTTTCTCTTTCCATCCTGTCATTTTATAACTGCGTAAGTATCATGAGGAGAAAAGCTCCAATTAAAGGTTTGGGGCTCTTGGTGAATATGAATCCTAAGCTGATAAAACCAGCTTACCCTCTGCTGTCTCCCCTGTTCTACAGATCAGGCCTAATACCATTTTCTGTTGATTGCTGAGACTGAGGCTCCCAGTAACTCACAGATGTATTTGAGTTGTATGTCTTTTCTTCACACTCACTGCTTCCTGCAACTTCTGCAGCTTCTGCTTATACCTCTACCTTCCCTTGCACTCTAGGCAGCTCAAGGGACCAAGACATCCTGGTCACTGATTTGTGTCAGGGCAAGTGGGGAAGCTTCGAGTTGTTGGCAGGGCAACCCCAGTGTGCTCTTGATTGGATGGGGACTTTGGTGGAAGTTGCGAAAAGCCTTTGTTTCTACATTTGTTAAGTAAGAATACTAATAAACCTTTCAGGGTATGGTGAGGCACATTACTAATCAGTGCTGCTTTTCTTCCTCCTGTCTTCTCAGAGTTCCACTCCAAGTTTTTTAATCCCTAATCCTGAACTTGGTGGCTACAAGTTGAGAGCAGCTATTAGTGCCTAAAGAGTTTGAAAAATGCCCCTCTCTTTCCCTCTAAGTGGTCAACAGTAAGTGGGTATTTCTCTCCTCTATTTTTTCTTTCTTTTTTCTTCCTTCCTTAGAAATTGTTTTTAGCCAGGCCATACTTGGATTTATACAGAAATTCAATATAGGGAGACCATTATTGGTTCTTCAGGCATATTGACAATAAAATATTTTGGTTGAAAAGGTTCCCTAGAGTAAAACCTTCAAACAGTGGTTAGTAGGCCACCCCATCAGGGTGACTTCCATGATTCTTGCACATACTGGCCTTCCCTGGGCCTGTGGATTCACTCATCTGTGAAAGTGGGAGTGGAGGGATCTGCATTTGGTAGTAAACAAACTGGGATTTATTCTATACTCTCAAGTCTGAGAACCACTTTCATAGTAATGGAAATCTAATATATGTAACTGTCAGTAAGCACCTACTGTGTGCTCTGTTGTATTCCTCACATAAATGGTAAGTCCTCACAGCCATATGGCTCTAAGGACTTATCTATCTGAAGGTAGATATTACTGAGATGTAGTTTACAATTCATAAAGTCACCCATTGAAAGTGTGTAATTAAATGGTTTTTAACATATTTTGCAGTTGTGCAACTATCATGATAATCTAATTTTAGAACATTTTCACCATTCCTAAAAGAATCCTTACACCATTAGCAGTCACTGCCCAAAGGTAGACATTATTGGACCCATTTTTGAGATGGCAAAATGGCAGCCCTGGACAGTGAAAAAACATAACCTCAACCCCACAGCAATTTAGTGAAGCTCACGTCCAGATTCTGAGTTCCAGAACTCATGCTCTTTCCACTATACCGTGCTCCCTTCCAGGAATTCAAGCCAAATTAAATATTTACTTGGTAGGGGAATAATTTGATCTTTTGGTTTTATCCTTGTCAGTAGTTTTAGGTAATATATTTTCCTTTGCCATTCCAACTGGCAGTGTGGGGTAAATAAATAAGGTTTAGTTTTTAGTTTAGTACTCATTGCAAACAGACTTTTTGAAAAGTACATGAGAAACTAGCATGTTAGAAAATGTAAATATGGGAGAGTGGAAGTTGGGGTAAACCAATATTTAGTCCTGTCCTTGGCTTGGGGACCTGTCACATACCTTCATTGAGTCTTGATTTCTTCTGGCAAATGAGCAAATTGTACCAAATCTTTTATTTATTCATTAAACATTTATTGGACTGTATTGATGATTATGTTGGCTATTTAGATAATCTGTCTCTGTCTCTGTGGGGTGGGACGTGTGTTGCTTATACCCCTGTCTGAGGAAACAGGTGCATAAGGTTTATGTAATTTGTGTTGGTCATGCAGCTGAGATAGCTGAGGTCTGGATGATTCTGAGCCCAGATCTTACTCTCCACACTCCTCTTCAAGTAAGTAGGAGTTGTTTTGGCCTGTTGAAGTCACTACTAATACTTATAAACAAATCCGTGTAATATAATGTGAAAATAAACATTCAGTAACAGAAGTCAGGTTTCATGTTTTTGCCTATCGAAGGTGTGGCAGATGAGCCCATGGATTCCTTTAGAGGTGTAGCCAGTTACTACATTGCCCCCCCCTCCCCCAAGCTTCTGTTTGCTTAGCATGGGCAGGTTGGAGTTTTTTAATTACCTCCTCCCCCTCGCCCATGCTTGTGTTGCCTTGTGGAAAGGGAGGATTGCTGTTAGTTGAGCAATACTAGGTTGGGAGGGATTGGTACGAAGTATTTTCCAACCTCAGTTTACTCCTTGGGCCTCTTTGGCATATGCATCGAAAGCCTTGGGCTCTAGCAAACTGGAGATCTGGGGTGTGCTCTGTGGGTGTTTCCCAATAGATATTATCAGTAATCAAGGGAAAAGTTACTTTCTCAAGGAAATTTGCATATGGTTTCTAAAGAAACTTGAAGAAACCAGTTTGTTGAGACCAGGAACCTGGCAGGTAGTGACACTGGAGCTAATGTGAATGCCATCTCCTGGAAATAGTCTTTTCATAAAAATCAGTCTTGTCAATTTGGAAGAATTAAAAAATGCTGATTTGGAAGAGTTCCTGACTTGATGATAGGGACACAAATAATATCAAATGATGTTTTTACTTCTGGGAGTTGTTTTTTGAGAGTTCCTATATATTGGGCTCTTATTGCATGCGAGGAATACGCACCGTGCATGCCCTGAACCTCTCAAAACCCTATGAGGTGGCTATTATTATTGCCCCTGTTTTACTAATTAGGAAATGGTGGCAAAGCTAACCTGCCCAAGGCCACCCATCTGGTGACAGAAAGAGTTTTGCACTTTTTAATTCCTCTCCTTTTTTTAAAGATTTATTTATTTATACATAGAAGCTGGGGTACAGGCCAGAGGCTTGGGGCGGCGAGAGGGTTCACCAGAGACAGAGTGGGGAGCAGAACAGGCAGATCAGAAATACACTGCTGAGGGGAGCAGCGGGCGAGGCAGGAGAGGTCTGCCGCACCATGTGGGATTGTCCCAGGCTGGGCATCGAACTCGCATGGCGAGCTGTCGACAGCTCCACAGCGCAGCGCTCAACCGCTGCGCCACCAGGGAGGCCCTGTAATTCCTCTTTTACATTCGTTTGTGTGTGTATTTTTTTTAATCAGAAAAACTTGAAAAAAATTCTAGACATGTAAAATTTTATTAAAATTACATTGAGGATCTGAGCTCAGAGAGCCATCATTCAGTCAAGATGTTAGTTAATAATTACTGTTGAGAATCAGGACATGTCCTGCTGGAGCCATTACAAGGCAGGGTTGTTTCCATGGTATTCGATATGCGTGACAGGCACCCTTGCTGTGAGAGACTGAAAACCGATAGTCAGGAGGACCTGGAAGACATTTATATAATCATATTTGCATCACAGTTATTCCATTAAGGCCAACCGCTTTGATTCCTGTCTTAAATGCTCACATTTAAAATCACCATTCTCAAGAAAGGTTTTCTCTGTTCAAACTTTCATCTTAAAGATTCCTCCCTTTAATACTTGGCCACTCCCTCTGTAGCAAGTTTCAGAGATATGTTTATAACATTTTACAAAACAATTTAAGTCAGATTTCATCAACAAATACTATTTCCTTGAAACGTGCATCTGCAAGGTAGAAGGACCTAGTATTAGTGGCTTCTCAAAAGTCTAGCAATGGTATTTCAATAAAAATGTAGCACAATAGTGAAATGGAAATTTTAGGATCACTGAGCTTTATATAATCTAACCCAGTTTTGCCTGGAATCTGGGCCCATGGAGGCTAAGTGATTTCATCAGGCCATATAGCTAGTGTATACAGAGCAGCAATTTGTAATTTAGGTTTTGTGATAGCTTTGATTTATTGTTTCTGTCCTTAGTGATTGCACTAAAAACGTATCTGTTTCAATAAAATGTACCAGAATTGCATTTATAAAAATTCTGGTTTTGAATATGGTAAAAATGAACATTTCATTTGAAAAACAATTAGAACCGCCTCCTAGTAGCATGTTTTAAAATGTGAAAACTAGTCTTCAACTCAGAATGCAGCATTGCAAATATGCCTTAAACCCCAACAGTTGTTTTTCATTAACTTATTTTTAAATTATTTTTTGAGCAATATTTCTCAGTTTCATTTCATAATGTTGCTCCATGCAAGTGCTATAGGGATTGCAAAATTGAGTAAAACATTCCTCAGAGAATTTTTATCATCTTTCAGAGGAGATAAGACACAGGAAACTTCAAGGACCTTTAAGCGTCCCACAAGAGGATCCAGTTTGTTTGGTTCTGACAATGGTCACAGACTCTTGGCTGGTAACCGGTTTCTAGACCGAACTTTTTTTCTTTGTGAAAAGGCTTAGGAGCAGTTTAGGAGAGTGGATACAGGGTTCTGAGCATGTGGAGCATAAACATTCTTAAAGTACCTATTTCATCATGTCACTCCCCAGTTAAAAATGCTTTTAACAGCTCTTTATTTCTTGGCAATATACATTTATTCATTTACTCATTCAAAAAATATTTACTAAGTGCCTACCATATGCATAAAATTCAACTCCCCTTTGGCTTAAAAAACCTCCACATTGTAACTCCCATCATTTCTATTCCATCTAGTTCAGTTTTGTTCCCAAAAGCTCCCTTTATGAAACTGACTTGGTATCATAGTCACTGCTTTTTGGGGCTCTCTAAAATGTGAGCTTTTAGGAAAGAAGTAGTGTGCTTGTCGTTGAATGCCTCATTTCTAAGCATACAGGCTAATGGTTAGTAAGTCCTTCAGGGGTTTTCTTGAGGTCAAAGGACCTAGATTATACACTATGGGATTGAGCTCCACAGAAATTTTGTCTTTTGTACTTGCTTTTGTACTCCTAGCATCTAGAACAGTGCCTGACCCCAAGTACCTAATACGGAAAGTGTTAAGCGCTGTGTGCCAGACCCTCCCTGTGAGTGCTGTGAGGTGCTCTCACCCAAGCTTTTTCTCTTTTCCTATTTAAGTCTGACTTCAAAGTCAAGCCCAAGTTCCATCTTTTTGGAGTCCCCCACCCCCTGCTGAACTCTGGCAGTGCCTTGGGCCTGTGCCAAACATACTGAGTTCATAGTGAGACGGTATTGCATTGTTTGCTGTTACTTCTTACTTTTTATTCTTAATTTCATCTTCCAACTAGAGAGTGAGTTCCTTAAGAATAGAGGGCCGTATTTCATGTGGCTTCTGACTCCCTCAGAAAGGACATGATTGATTGGCTGAGTTATTAATTAAACATCATCGCTTAGGTCTGGAAGGTTAAGCTTTTCAGGCTTTGCAGTTCCCTTTGTCATGAATGGATGGATTCCCAAAGACGTGAGCATTTGTGTGGGTTTGTGCACACACTATGGAAGTTTTATATACTCAAAAGTGCCACCCCTCAAGAATAAATACCAGACACCGCTTTTGACTTTCAAGGTGAAACAAAAAAGTTTTAATGGAGCTCTAGGCGGGGTTTGGAGGGGGGGGGTGTGGGGGTGGGTGTTAGGAAACTGGAAGTAGGGGAGTGGAAATTTGGCACCATCTGCAAAGTGTTTGGGCAACTCGACTTTCCATTTTTGAGAGGTTGCCAGGTGCATTGTCATGAACATTACTTATAGTCAAGTTACACTGGCTAAAGGCTGAATCTCTCCACATGTGGAACTGATTTACTTGCCTTTCCCTCTCTTTTACCAACTTTGAAAGCCAAAACAACAACAAAAAATGCAATAACCCTTCAGAAGCTTTATTGCATTTCGGTAAGTGTCTCCATTTTGTTTTCCCTTGCCTTTGTTCCCTGGGTTCATATTTCCCTCTTGCTCTCCGTTTGAATGCTACAACAGGAAATCAAGTGATCAAGACTAGAAACTGCTTGCAGAGATCATTGCTTTAGATTTTCCCTGCTAAATCAGACTGTAGGCGGCTCCGTTTCCCCTGTAATTTCTTTTGAGGGACAGGGTGGACCAAAACAGGCAGCCCTTTGTAAAGGTGACACTTGTCACCAACTTGTGACTCTCCCACATGCTTTCTTAATATTTAGAGCTCCTGTTGGTTTAAAGTGAATGCTGTCAGACTAAGAAATATATAACTTGAGTTCTTTTGCAAACTTGAAGTATCTGAGTGGCTCTGTGTGTGCACGTGTGCACATGCATGTGCATGTAGATACATATGTACTTAGAGACTAACAAGGTCCCGGAAGCCAGAACAGGGTTAGAGGGGAGAAGACTTTGCTAATAGATGATTGAGAGGAGAGGAATGCTTTCTTAAAGATGAATGATTTTTTTTTTTAAGATAAAGTGTTTTGGTTTTTTTTTTTGTTTTGTTTTGTTTTTTTGAGCTGCTGCTGGTTGAAAAACAAAATAACGATTTAATGCCTGGATTACTGGATACACGTGCTTATTGATGCTTACAATGTGCAATGTACAATGCCAAAGAATCATGGCATGGACAGACTGTCAAAAAATTTACAACAGTGTTTAACCTGGAATTTCAAAAGAGTAGAAAGAAATAAAGTAGAATGTAAACAATAGAGTTTTTATTTTTACTGAATAGTCAGACAATAAATTTTTCCTTGTCTTAATGTATTTTCAGATTGTTTTGCAGTGAACATGCTATGCTAATAGTAACAGTCTTCCCTGAAAAGTTCAGAGATGGGAGGTTGTTGAGGGGATGTGAAGAATGAGGTGGGACTCAAATTAGTGATATACACTGAGGTATTTTTGCTCTCCCCATACCTCCAACTAGCATAGAATAATTATCATTAAGAGAATATTCTTAATAGATTAGCACTAACTACCATAGACCATTTGGGAAACGAGCATAACAGTGTGTAAAATGCATTCATACTGCTTTGAGTGCACTTTATATAAATTCATCTTCACATTTATGAGATTAAATGAATTAATATACATAAAGTGCCTAGTGCCAGACAGATAAACACTGTAAGAGTTCTAACTATCGCCATGATTTATCTATAGCAACTGTAAAACAAAATAAGGAAGCCTGTTGGGCCAGGGCATGTGTACTGGGGTAGTGTTTGCACAAGGTCATCTATTGTGTACTGATTAGTTTTGTTTTAAATTCCAAATGTAGGCCTCTTCCTTTGCCATATTTTTGGTATCTAAACATTTCCCTTTGTCATGAAACTGGAATAGCCCCCTGTCTTGCAAGCCACTGTGTTATTCAAAATCTAATTTTTACAGAGAAGATCAAACATAAGCCCCTGTGTTTGTTTTTTCCTCTGAAAGCTCTCAAGGTGGTAACCCAGTGTAAACAGTGCTTCACAGAGTTCAGTTGTAATTCTGAGTGCATGCCCTTTTTTTGGCTTATAACTGTGAAAAAGGCTTGTCTCCATCCATTATAAAGGAAATACATGTTCAATTTTAAGGTGGGGGGAAGGAAAAGGAAATATATTCTGAATTCATCATTCATAGGCAAGCCCTGTTACTGTTTTGGCAATTTCTAGATTTTAATTAAGTTTTCTCTATTAAGATGGTGTTTATGTAGAGAACTAGTCATCAAATTTGGAGTAAGACAAATTTTTGCATCCAGATTTGGCCACACACCAATAATCAGCTAATGATCAACTTTGGACTAGTTACTTGCTCAGAACAACAGTGTGCTCATCTTTAAAATGAGGATTTTGTAACTACTCTGAAGGGTTGTTGTGAGTACTGCTTGAGAGTGTGCATTGCAAAGGACCTGATTCCACTTGGGGCCATTCGCAATATACTTGACTGAGTTATTATGTGTAAGGTACCCCTCTACACAGAATATGAACAATATGTCTATATTGACATGATGCTTTAAAAATATTTCACACTATCAAAAATCATCATAAGCATCTTTTTAATAATTGCACAACATTTTTGATTGAATGAAGAGTAATCCAATCAGTCCTCTATTGTTGGACATCTATTTTCAGTGTTTCTCTTCAGTGGTAACATTTTCAGTACTCTCAGTAAACTGTTTTCTCAAGCCATCTGTATCCAGAATGAGTATGTTTAAGGATTTAAAAACTGGCTGAGATTTATAGCAACAAATTTATGACCTCGGAATGCAGATTGATGATCCTCCTCAGAGAATGTAATTTTTCTAGATTTTCCATATGTTTAAGAGTGTGAGGTTAAATAGCCTGGTAAAAATCAGAAAATATCTAATATGGACAGGACGGATCCCTTAAAACCTACCAAAAGATTATTCGTTGGGGATGCTTGGGAGAATAGTCATGAATGTTTTCTTTCCTGAAACACTTAAATTAAGTTGCTCATAATCTCCGTCCAGCGATTATTAGAGTTTATCTTAACGACAGCACTTTCTCTGTTAATGGTTAGTGTTGGTCAGCTTCTTATGGTGATCTATATTTTCCTTCCCTTTGGCCATAATTCTTAGCAACACAGGAAGAGATCCAGAGCCAAATGAAGCTATAAGTGAACTGTCAGCCAAACTACTTGCCACAGAGACCTGTAAACAGCAAGAGAATAAGCTTTTGCGTAAAAACTCAACCCTGCATTTTCTTAGCAAAGACCAGGGAGGAAAACCAGCAGAATCTCATTAGGCTTGTAGAGAAATTTATTTTTTCACTGTGTATTGTGTGATCCCATTCACTTAAATATTTAGTTAAAATTTCGCAGAACTGCTGGGGGAATGGAGGGGCCAATGTCTGGACTGACCATCTTCTTAAACACTCATGTAACTGTTCTGTTCCAACAAAGTGGGATTCTCTTGCCACCTGTTCAGCAGACTCAGATAGATTTGGGAGGAAAGGCAGCAGTGGTGATACGTAAGGAGGCTGCCTCAGTGGATTGGGGACCAGTGTGCAACTACCTGTAGGTAGGAAAAGCGGGCTACACATGCATGCACACAGCCCCGGAGGTGATTTTTTTCTTCTCTTGGAGCTGGAGGGGAAGAACTATTTTCAATTGTTCCATGACTCTTTAATTCTAACTTCATTTTCATCAAACCTCTTTTGGGTAAGGGGGGAAAGACTGGCAGAGTTGAGTCCAGATACAAAGAAGAGATTCGATTAAACTGTGATAAGAGCATCCTGGTTGGATGAAACCTTTTGCTTGCTGGAAATTTGAGATTCAGATTGTTACAGTACCTTTGGATGGAAAGCTGAAGAACTAAATAATGTTATGTATTTTGAGTACACGGCAGCAATTAATACATAGCCCAGGGAAGGCGCAGTAGACCTTGTCTATGAATAGCTGGGTGACTCTCCAGTTGGCACAGTCCAGTTTCTTCTAGATTACCAGTTGGGATGCAGATATATCTCTGAGCATCTCTGGTACTCAAAAATTCCTGTCCTCCTTTTAAATGCATAGTTTTATTAAAAATACACAAAAACATTTGACTGGGGTATATTTTGAAGAGACTGCCTTAGAGTGTCTATTCAAAATAAATGTATTGATTGAAGTGTAGCATATATAAGTGCACATTCACATGTGCAACTTGATAAATTCTCATGAAAGTCAACACATCCCTGTAACCAGATAAAGAGAACATGTTGCATTCCAGAAACAGCCATTCTGTTGACTCCTTCATAAATGGTGAGCAGTGTCCTGACTTCTAACAGGATAGGATATAGTTTTGCCTATTTCTGAACTTGATATAAATGGGAATATGCCCTCTGTGTTCTAGTTTCTGGCTTCTTAGTATTGTGTTTGTGAGAGATATCCTGTTGATGCATGTTGCAATTTGTGTTCATTCTCATTCCGAATATTCCGTTGTGTAAACTTCTTACATTTATTTGTCTATTCTGTTGCTGATAAGCAATTGGATATTTTCCAGCTGGAGCTATGATGAGTAGTAAGCTTATGCTTTCATTTGGTAAACACATGAGCACGATTCTGCTAGGTATATAACAAGGATGGGAACTGCTGGGTCATAGGCTATGCAGGTAATTAACTTCAAAAGATCAGGCCAGTTTTCCAAAGTGTGTGTTAATGAGTGAAAGGTCAGTTTTGTTTTTAGATGAGAGTACTCAGATCTCATGAGTGCACGAGTAAGACATCTTTGTTTTCTTTTGATGGTCCAGGTACATTTAACTAAGAGGATTCAGTCAAATATTTCTATTTAAAATAGCTTTTTAAAATGTCACTCATTTTCGTGATCTTTCCATTGTATAGTGCAGTAAAGCCTGTCTTCACTATTATATTTGATGAGAACAAGAAACAGTAAGGGGCAATGCACTTTGCCTATACGTCCAAGAATTTGTATGCTGGGGAGAATTACTTCAGACTTCTTCCAGGTTATGCTCAAATTAGACATTCAGATTTCTGGAATTCCTATGGTCCTCCAGAGAATTGAGATAAAGGAAAGTGACAACTTGGAATAGAAAGCAGAATGCCCACCCCACCCCCCCATTCCAAGAGGATTCAACAGTCTGGTGTTTTGTTTTTTTTTTTTTTAAAGATTCTTTACCATTTTCATGTTTCAGGAAAACTTTTGCATTTCTATTTCTGAAGTCCTAACAACCAAAGGAGTCTTTACCCCAAGGAGACAAAACTGCCAACTAGGTATATCATTTGGAATTCCTGGCTCTCAAATTAAAAACAACCCCCCTCCTCCAACCCTGTGAAACTCCTTTTGCAGTCTCATGTAACAATAGAAATTAATGAAAAAAATAAAAACTTTGTGTGGAACTCTTAATTACTCCTGACACTCTTAATATATATAAGGTTAATCCAGCACATGATATCTTAATATGAATAGAAAAACCCCAAATCAAACCAAACTAAAGAAAGACACCCAATGAGGGGGGCGGGGGATAAGGGCACAAAATGGGCTAGAAAAGGGCACAAGGGACCACGGTGATGGGTCACGGGTGAATTGGTGGTGGGCTACCCAAGGGGAATACACAATGTAAAAGAGATAAATAACCAAAAAAAAAAAAAAAAAAAGGAGAGAAAGAAAGAAAATCCCAAATCCTCATTTTTGTTCTGCTTACTGGTATTATGATTCCTAGATTGTGCTCAACAAAAAGTTATGTCACTGTATTTTTTAATGACTTTGCTAAAAGCAAAACTGCCCATTTTTAACTCCAGATCTAGGTTCAGACCTCACCTTAGCATTTTTATCTTTCACATGTGATCCATTTTCTAACTTTTGAGCCATCATTTTTAAATCTGTAAAATGTGGTTTCATATTTCTCCCCTGCTTACCTAGCACATAGGGTTGTTATGGGGATAAAATAGGATACTTGATATGAAATTGGAAATGATAAAATTCCTAAGCCTGTGTGAACTGAGCATAGCAGGTCCTGCATTTTAGGATGATTACTTCCATTGCCTTGGGAGCAAGAGTGGAAACTCACTCTGTGCCTTGAGATCTTGTGCATACACACAAGCCAGAACCCTTGCACCAGAGTCATGAAGTACTTGTTTCTGCCCTACTAGCCTCTAACACTCCTCCCCTGGGACACTAAGAGGGGCAAAAATTTTTTACTATCATGATACCCCAACTATCATCTCCCTAGGTCCTCTTTCACTTCTGGGGTGGTTAAAAAATTGCATAAAGTATTGTGTGCAAAGATCTTTTCCCAGTTGGTAGGATGTCTGTTTTGGTTAATGTCTCTTTTGCCGTACAGAAGCTTTTTATTTTGATGTAATCCCACCTGTTTATCTTGTCCTTCACTTCCTTCGCTTTGGGGGATGTGTCTTTAAAGATTTTGCTGAGATGTATGTCATGTAGAGTTTTGCCTATATTTTATTCTATAAATTTTATGGTTTCAGGTCTTACGTCTAGGTCTTTTATCCATTTTGAGTTGGTTTTTGTGCAGGGTGTGAGGTAGTAGTCCAGCTTCATTTTTTTGCTTGTGGCTGTCCAGTTTTCCCAGCACCATTTATTGAATAGACTGTCCTTGTTCCACTGCATTTTCTTTGATCTTTGCACACAATACATCTGATAAAGGACTGATAACAGAAATTTACAAGGAACTCACACAACTCAACAAAAACAAAGCCAATAACCCAGTCAAAAACTGGGCAGAAGAGCTAAAAAGTCACTTCTCCAAAGAAGAAAAGCAAATGGCCAACAGGTACATGAAAAAATGTTCAATGTTCAAATGTTTCCTTGATTAAGGAAATGCAAATCAAAACCACTATGAGATACCACCTCACACCTGTGAGGATGACACACATTAAAAATACAGGCAACAACAAATGCTGGAAAGGATGTGGAGAAAAAGGAACTCTTCTACACTGCTGGTGGGAATGTGAACTGGTCCAACCACTATGGAAAGCTGTATGGCGATTCCGCAAACTGCTAAACATGGAGCTCCCATACGATCCAGCAATACCACTTTTGGGAATCTACCCAAAGGACACAAAAACACTAATCCAAAAGGATACATGCACCCGTATGTTCATTGCGGCACTGTTCACAATAGCAAAGGTATGGAAGCAACCCAGATGTCCAAAAATAGATGATTGGATCAAGAAGATGTGGTACATATACACAATGGAATACTATTCAACATTCAAAGAAGATAAACACGTGCAATTTGCAGCGGCGTGGATGGAATTAGAGGGGATCATACTCAGCGAAACAAGCCAGAAAGAAAGAGAAAAATATCGAATTTTTTTCACTTATAACAGGATTATAGGGAAACCAAATAGGAGAGAGACACTTGGGGGGGTCAGGGGAGGGGGAGGATAAAGGCACAAAATGGAGTAGAAAAGGACACAAGGGACCACGGAGATGGATCACGGGTGAATTGGTGGTGGGTTACCCAAAGGGAATACAAAATGTGAAAGATATAAATAACAGTAAAAAAAATATTTTTATAAAAAAATAAAAAGAAAAGATTGCATAAAGTAGGTGATCTTTAGAGTCACCACAATTCATACCTAAAACTTCTTTCTTGCTTTAAGATTTTTCTTTTACTTATATTTGTTAGGTACAGTGAATGCAGAAATGGTGATGAGCCATGGAAAGCCTACATAAGAGTATTAGCAATTGTTTTTAACAATTGTTAAGATAATAAATGAGTAAAACGGGGACCAAACAGCTTTGCAAACACTTGCTAGGGGAAGTTCAAGCTCTGTCCCAGTTGTCACCTCATGGGGAGGCCCCTTCCAGAATGGGACTTAGGCTGTGTCAATTGGAATAACACTTCCAGAAACAAAATGAGAACCTGCCACATTCATAAAGATCTGGAGACTCTACATTATTAATTTTTAATCAAAGACTAATCAAAACAGAAGTTTTGAAAATCAAGTTGTATAAAAATGGAAAATATAGCCTGGGAAATGTGGGTGATAGCGGCAGGAAACGAGGATCTTAGAATTATAAGAATGGAGATCCACAGGTTCATAATCCCTTTGCCAAAAAAAAATGAGAGAGAGAGATCTGTTTCAGGATCCAAAATCCTGATGCTTTTTTGTGATAAAACTCTTCCAGTGTGATTTGAAGCAGAACCCTGTAATCAGATGTTATTAATATATCTGCATCACAATGGATGGATATTCATACGAAGTGACTTAGTAAAGACTGTAAAATTGCATAAGTTTGGAAGGATTTACTGGCACATAAGTTCAGGTCCTGTCATATTTTGCCAACAAGTGTGTTATGCAAAATTTCTGCTTTTCAGAGCCTTTGAATTTGGGAATTACACATAAGGAGTTGTTTATTTGCATTATGTTCAGGTATTAGCTCCTGACAGGAATGTTTTTATGTGTCAAGCAACCATCAAATAAATTCTCATGAAAGAATAGAATTAGGAATACCAGATCTGAACTCACATTGTCTGGCTTCCAATTACCCATTGTCTTTGGGTAAATTATTTAACTTCCCAGGATCTTAGTTTTTCAACTTTGAAACAAGGCATTTATTTTTATAAAGATCAGATGAGATATATGCATGGGGTACATGTGATAGGTAATACCCACCACAAAAGTATGAGACTTAAGCAGTAAATAAATAGATGTGACATGTTTAGAATAGTGTCTTTGTCATGGTAGGTATTTAATAGCTAGTAGCCAACATCATTTTCATTGTCATCATTACAAGAAATCTGTGAACAACAATCACTTTTTTTTAGGAAAGAAAGGGAAAAAGAGACATCTGTTGAATTGATGAGTGGTGCACTGGAGCATTATAATTCATAATTACAATTCTCCAGACTGTAACTCCATTCCATTCCATTTCAATCCTTCCCAAATTTGTTTGCTTTCTTCCACCTTGCTCTGAGTACCCCCTTTCCTCTCATCCCAGCCCCTCCATTTGTACAGTACTTGATGAACTTGGCACCTATCTCCCTCACCACAACCATGCAGGTGTGGCACACTCTCTGGGAAGCTGTCCCAGATGCTGACAAGCCCTTGGCAGTAGGATAGAAAGGAAAAAAGGGCAATTTTGGCTGACGTCACCAGATCTGACTCCTTACTCCTCTGTAGAGTTCCAGAGATACTTTAAAGTTTTGAGATAAATGAAGAGGCTGCTGCTTTTTTTTTTTTTTTTTTTTTTTTTTTTTGGTGCCTGTAACAGATACAAATCTTGGGTTCATTCACTCTTGCTTTGTGCTGCACTTGTGCTTGCTCACAGATGATAGTGCTTGGTAAAGTCATAGGTCTGCAGAGTTGTTTTGAATGTCAGCAATGTATGGAGGCGTCTGTACTAGTTAGGCGGAGAGCAGTGGAAGAATGTGTGTGCCTGTGCGCTGCAGTTTGGACTAATGTCTTGGCTTGGCTGTCATATTTCCTGGCATGTAAAAACTGGATCTTCTCTTAAGGCCATACATACTTGGCAAGCCCTATTATGTTTCTCTCCCGAGGGGATGCTTCAGTAACGAAGGTGATAGATAATGTTAGTTAGTACTGGTTGGACAGAGACATTGAAAGACTATGGAAAGAATCCTTTCTAAACAGCTTTATTACATTAGATTTTAGTGTCTGTAAACAATTACAGCATTCAGGGAGTGAAGGATTTAAATGAGGAACACAACTTTGTCAGACTATACCAGTCGGATAAAATCGCATGGGCTCCGGAAATCTATAATTAAATGTATTTTTGAAAATGAAAAATATAGTGTAACATCTGGTTTATTTCACTACAGAAGTGCCTGACTATTGCTTATATAAGTGCTATTGACTTTGGCTGATATTTGGATTTCTCTGTATAAAACAACTGTATTTTAATTAAATTTTTTCTGTCTGATTCTATTTGTGTTGTAAGCAAATTATTCACTCTCTCACACACAATGACTGTCTTAGAAGGTCTGATGTTTGTTCATTTTCTTTTCCTTGCAGAGGATATTCAATTCCTTTGTTTACACTGAGAAAATCTCAAATGGAGAAAGTGAAGTACAGCAGGTAAGAAGTTATTTAGCATTTGACATTCTCTGCCTTTGTCTCACTTTTAAATGTGGCTTCATTCCAATCTCCATGTCAGGTTTTCTCTTGTTCTTTATGTATGATTTTATCCTAAGCAGAATGATGACAAACTCACACTTCAATCTCGTAATCAGTTAAAATAATGGTTACATGGATGGTTTTCTGCGATTCATGCTATACTTTGGAGATATTATTGAATTCATTTTTGTTGTTTTGAAAAGCTGTACTCAAATTTTTAAATAATAGAAATTATTTCATCTGATGTAGGAAAAAGTGCCCAGGTACTCTTGGAATCAGACAAACCCCAGGTAAAATTCTGGCTTTCTTACTTATTCTTAACCCCCAAAGCCAGTTAGTCATCTTGAACTGCAGTTTCTCAGTCTTCAGTAAGAGGAACATAGTATCTGCTTTATGGGGTTATGAATTAAATGAAGTAATGTCAATTTAACTGTGAATCAGTGAAATCATTTATGTAGAAGGTTCTGGCACAGAAGCAGCCCAGTGGACATTGACTGCTTTTCTCGTTTATTTTTCTTTCTTTGCCCCTCATGTATTCTCCCTTCAATCTTGTTTCAGTGCTCTGTGGAGTCAAAAAATTCTGTGGACAGATTCTACTTACATTATTTATAGCTGGATTCAAATGGACTGCTTCCTAAATTAAAACATAGTGTTGGTGAACTTGGTCATAAATAATTGATCTGTGCTTGAAAAGAAAGGTGGTAGAGTATTCTAGGTTTTAATTTCAGCTAATCCACCAACTTCATTACACCTGTGACCACCAACTGGTAACTTGAAGTGAGGTTTGAAACTTAAGTTAAAAAAAAACAGGACCAAACTATAACCATCTTTTCCACAGAATAAGAGGTAACTATATATGAACCAATTTTTACTTCAATTGGGAAAGCTCTTAAAAAAGAGAAAACTGTAGTAAACATAATCATTTAACTCTCCAAGTTGATGCCTTCCTTTTATTCAGGATCTGAACTTCAGAAATGCTCTACGAGAGGAAGAGCTTGCACGTATGATTAGAGTGAAGTTATTTATAGGACAGTTATTTATTTACAATAAAATACTATGGTTTAATTTTGAAGTGTAGCATTTCCTGTTTATAGACATTATACATTTTTATTGGTTTCTGAAGGTTAAATTCAGAGGATATAAATAGTTATGTGTGTACTCTTTCTCTTAGCTTTAGATATTTTGAAAAACTAATGACCTGAAATTATGGTGAATATGATGTGGTTTGGTGTATCAAATCTGATCCTCATAATTCCTGTCTTAGTTTCATGCCAGCAAACTGTAAAATGCGTTAGGAGGAAATCTAAAAGGATTTTTAGGAGATTTCTACACAAAGCAAGTTCAAGGAAACTTGGGGAGACCAAAGGGCATGTGATAACATTTTAAAGAAACTGGTCTAGAGATAACAGTTTTGCTACTTTCCTTGAAGTAACACATACAAGTTATCCCTACATCTGTTTTCAAACATGAAAGACTCATTTTGTTTTCTTGGGCTGATGGCATTACTTTTTACTTACTGCTGTGAACAAGTTTGGAAGCCTTAATAATAATTTTGTTTTATTATAGCAACTGATTAAGCACTTATGGAATACTAGTACTAGGCAATGTATTATCCCATTGATTTTTCCAATCTTGTTGGAAAGGTATTATCTTTACTATAGATGAGAAAACTGAAGTTCTGAGATAAGTTACCAGTAGTCTATTAAGAAAGCTCATTTTCAAAATGTTTGACAAAAAGTTATATTATCTCTATTTTTATTTTAACAATTTATTTTTAAAATTTGTGTTTTCATCCAAAGCAGGGGTCTCTATAAACTCTTTGAATGATTCCAGTAAAAGAGAATTAATATAATCAATTCTGTGTCTCCTTCAGGTTGTCAAAACGTTCTCTGTTATATTGACGCAAATATACTTATTTAAATCCAGTCTCTCCATTCTGCACTCTGGAATAACCCTGAACAAATAGACTTTATGCCTCTTTTGCATTCAGTATTTGGAAACAATTATGTTAGCCTAAATTTTAAAATACCCAGGTCCTAAGTAATTTCTCCTCATATAATATTGCTGTCCAGACTCTCAATCCTGTGCTCCTGCTAACCACAGCGATAATAAAAGTTTATGTTTGCATCTATATTGGCTACTTTGCTATCACTTCAATATTATGATACTCCTGTGGGTTGGATTACACAGGAGTTACTACCTGTAACTCTTCATTCTGCACTATGAAACCAGAGACTCTTGATATTCTTAACTTGACTAATAACTGCCCAGAATCTCTACCTTATGATCCTGCACAGTACCCAGGGTAAAATCTTTAGGGAAATGTTAACCTCCTGTGTAGTTTATGAATGTCCCCCATCACATTCACTCATAGTTTCATACATATTTTCTCCTTTGAACTTCATAATAACCCCATGAGATAGGTAGAGTTACTAGCATTAAGTTTAGAAAGGATCCAGGCTAATAAGTAATCAAGTCGGCTTTCTAATAAATAGCAAAGTTTTTCAAACATGTAAAGAGTGTATGAAAACATGTAAGTATGGAATAAAGAAATAGTTTAAAATGAACATCTCAAATTATTACCTGTAAGTAAATAGGGCATTACCAGTATTTAAAAAGTCTTTGTGTGACCCTTCAGAGGGACTGTCCCTTCCTCTTCCAGAACTAACTCCCTTCTGATTGCGCATTAGCTGTGTGTGTGTGTGTGTGTGTGTGTGTGTGTGTGCACGCGCGTGCATGCATGTGTGCGTGTGTTTGTGTGTGTGTGTGTTCCCACACATTTCCAAATGCCCTAGGTGGGGAAAAGGGAATATGTAGGGCAGGTGGAGAGTCCCTTCTCTAGAATCACTGGGTACCAAAATGTGTGCAACATGGCAGAATGCCTAACTTTTTCACAGAGGTTGTCCTAAGTTACCCTCCTACAGACAGCACATTACAAATGTGCTGGTGTTTTTCTTTCTCAGTGCTTGGTGTTACTGATTTTTAATCTTTTGCCTTTTGATGATGTCTGAAGTGGTACCTAATGGGTTTCATTTGTTTTACTCTGATTACCAATGACGATAAAATGACTGTTGACATGTTTATGATGCATTTTTGTGTTGTTTTCCATTGTTGTTCAATCAAATGTTTATTCTTGTTGCTTATCTATTTTTAAAATTGAGTTGTTTATTTTAGAAATTAAAAAACTATACTTGATCTACATTAGCTCTGTCCAAAAGAATTTGTTCTGCTGATGGCGATGTTCTGTGTTGGTGTTGACGGAGCCGGCATTGGCCACGTGTGGCTGCTGAGGTCCTGAAATCTGCTAGAGCTGCAGTGTTATTAAATTTTAAATTTAATTTAATTTAAATTGAAATAGCCATACATGTCCTGTGGTTATGTTAGATTCTCTTGCAGATTTGATTCCAAAATATGTTCTCCCAATTTGCAACTTCCTTTTCCTTTCTTTATAATATCTTCTAAAGAATTGAATATTTAAATTTTAATAGTTCTTTAAATACTTTCCTTTTTCTTGCTTTTGCTTTGTGTTTTCTTAAAGAAATTCTTTACTACTCCAAACAATACAGATATTCTCTTAAGTTATCTCCTAAAACTTTTTTGCCTTTCTCATTTAAGGCATTTGCCCACCTGCAATTAATGTGGGTGTTGAATGTGAAGTATGTATCCATTTTGTTATTTTATACATATTTTCAAATGTTCTAGCACTATCTATTGAAAAAAATGTCCTTTCTTTTGTTTACAGTGTGTTTCTTTGCATTAGTCCAGTTTCCATATATGTGAGAGTTTGATTTAGTTCCTTTTGTCTAGTTATTATCTTGCCAGTGTCTGGTAGTGTAACATCATCCCTTCTGGTTTTTTGTTTTTGTTTTTGTTTTTTTCTTGAGAGCATCTGTAGCTCTTTGCTCTAAAATAGAATTTTAGATCCTTTTTTTAATTTTACGTATGAATTATAAAATCAGTTTTTCCAGTTCTGAAAGAACTGGAATTTCAGTTGGCACTGTAATGAGTCTATAGTAAAGAATATCTTTACTACCTGTATATCCTGCCATTTATTTAGTAATTCTACAGTGTCTTTTAATATAACTCTGTAATTTTGTTCACCAAAGACTTGATTAGCCATGCTTATGGAATTTATTTCTTAGATAGCTTGTTTCTATTATTCTATTATAAATAATATTTTTCTGACTCTTGCAGTTTGGTTTTATATATTTATATCTCATTACTTTCAAAAAATAATCTTACGTAAGGCAAAATATGTGTATGTGTATATATATGTATACACACACATATATATAGTTTCTTAAGCTAACATAGTCTAATAGTTCACTTACAGATTCTTTTGGGTTTTCTATATAGTCATATATGCAAATAGACATTTTCTATTCTTTTCTAATCTTTATACCTATTGTTTCTTTTCTGTGTCTTGCTACTCTGGTCTTCAGGACAGTATTGCATAAGTAAGGAAATAGTGGCTGCCCATATGTAGTATTTTTATTATTTGACTTTATCTTCTAATATTGATGATCATTCTCTGATCTGTTCCACTTAAAAGAATGTTTTAAAATTTCTAAATAGATATGGAGTCTTTTCTAGTTATCTAGCTGTCCCTTCTGTCCTCTGATATTATACTGAGAGGTTAGCTCTTTGGGTTACAATTTTATGTAATCTCTTGTCAAGTTTCCCATCCTTAACTCCCTGTGACCTTGATTTCCTATCCTTCATGCCCTGAACTCAACTTCATCGTAGCAGAGGATGATCTGCTAGTAGGCCATGCCACTTTCTCAGGGTGAAGCCAGAGTTTGGCACTGTCCTATTTCCCAGATTTCCTGTCCTCACCTTGTTTGGGGACTTGTGCCCTTAACTGTGGCTTTGGTTTTCATTGGATATTAGCCTTTTAATTATAAGAACAATTATAACTACATATACATTTTGTTTGATAAGCCAAAACAGTTTAACTATTCAAAGTAGATTATTGATTTATGTGCTCTTAACTCTGGCTCATAATCTTTAGGAACCGAATTTCAAGACATGCTTTTGTAAATTTCATAGTAGCTGAAATTCTGATTTTTCTATCTGCCATTTGTCCTTTGGGGAAATGAAAACTGGCCCCTTTTGGGTTCTTGTCCTCCCTCTTTACTAATCAAATCTTACTGTGATTTAGATCTAACTCATGCATACTATATAACTTGGCAGTAAATCTAATGTGTTGTTAATATCTTTTGGTTAGGGGAGCAAACTAATTAAAACTAATAAAAAACATTTTGTGATTCTTGACTCTTACCACAAAAGTCTCTGTGGTATAGCCTTTTCCTTGCTTTCGCTCATTATTCCTTTTAAATTAACCTTCAGAGTGTAGTTCTAAATTGCCTAACAATGTGTTTTAAATCTTTAATTAGCTCAGTATATGTAGTTTTGCTGCCAGAGAAATTGGCAACAACCTCAGGAAAATAAAAATCCCATGCACACATTCCTATATAGAACACCTCCCATGAACCTAATTTTTTTAATTCTTTAAAAATTAAATTGTGTGAACTTGTAAGGATATTATATGAAATTGAACCTGAATCAAGAAAAATAAATTTTTAATCAAGTGCCCCAGAAGATAGCAAAATATGGTTCATAAAATATAAAGCAGTGAAGGAGAAATGAGGAAAAAGAATTTCTGGGGGGAACTTGATTTGATCGTTTAAGGAATCCGAGCCACCTTGGACTTGTTTCAAGAAGTTTGTGCTGACTTTTTCTCAAAAGCTGTAGTAATTATTTAATGCTAATTTCTCCAGTGAAATGGCAAGCATGTTTTCATAATTAATGCAGTATCATAAACGACTGAGTGTTGGCAGTAGCTGAATTTAGAAGACCAGAGTTATTTTGAAATGGGTGTGTTTAGAGTACCACTTCTGTGTGAGATGTACCTGACATTGGGCCAAGGGCATTCCTCTAGCAGATCTCTCCCCTCTTCCAAGGTATCCATTTTTATCTCATCAGAATCATATCTACAGGCATGTAAACATGTTGTTCTTCTAGCTTAAATACACAAACAGAAAACCGTTTACTTGATCCCATTTGCCTATCCAAGTACTGTTCCATTTCTTTCTTTGTTTCTGAGTCACAGCCCAGCAAAAGAGGTGTCTCTGTTCTCAAGATCCAGATCCCCCGTTCTCTATAAACCTTCTTCAGCCCTGCTAGTCCTATTAAACTGCTTTCTCCAAAGTCTTAAATTTGATGATTTGACTTCCGCTTTGCTGACTCCGGGGTCTTGGTTGCATTTAACTAGCATTATTATTGAACAGTTGATTCCTTCCATCTTTTGTCACAAACTGTACTAACTTGGACCTGGGGGACTCCATATCGGCCTCCTTGCTATTTGTTGGCACATTCCTGCCTTAAGACCTTTACACTGGTGCTGTTCCTGACATGGATGCTCAAGGACCTTCATCTTCTTTCAGGCTTTCTTCAAATGTCACCATATTGACATCAAATTTAAGACTATAGCCATTACCCCCAACTACCAAATTACTGTTTTCCTTTACCTTGTTCTACTTTTTCTTTTTTCATTATCACAACTTTTTAGTTTTAGGGTATTGGTTTTATAAAAATTATTTCGATATAGTCCTGTCTCCTTTATTTTCTGAAGGAATGTAAGATTTCTTTTTCAGTTGTTTGATAGAATTCACCAGAGTACCATCTAGATGTGGAGTTTTCTTTTTTTTTTTTTTTAAGATTTATTTATTCATGCAAGCTGGGGTGTAGGCCAGAGGTGTGGGGTGGTGAGAGGATCCACCAGAGACAGAATGGGGAGCAGACCAGACAGATCAACTGAAGTACACTGCTGAGCAGCGGGCAAGGCAGGAGAGGTCTGCCGCGCCATGTGGGAATCTCCCTGGCTGGGTATCGAACTCATGCTGCCGTGGCTCTGGATAGTTTCATGGTGCTGTGCTTAGCCCATTGCGCCATCAGGAGGCCCTAGATGTGGAATTTTCTTAAGGGCAGGTTTTTGATTATCCAATTTCATTATTGGTTATAGGTTGGGGAGAGGTGGGTGGTTATCTTTTTTATAAATACTTGTTTCATCTCCTGTCACCATTGTTCAAGATACTTGTCTCTTCTACCTAGGTTTCAAATTTATTGTAATAAAATTATTTTTAATATTTTATTTTCCTTTTAATATCTACCCTCCAGAAGAAGAGTTTAGAAAAATCAATAAAATGAAATGCTGATTCTTTGAAAAAATTAAAATTAGACTAAACTACAGAGAATAAGGGACTGAATGGGAAAGCAAATTAGTACTAACCAGTTTCTTAAAACACAAGCTTGCTTATTTTCTATTTCACAGATTTAGTCACTTTACTACTTCTGCCCTTGTGTTTTAGGTTAATTATGCTCTTTCTTCTTGTTTCATGTAAAATATAGAACCCTCATAACCTTATAAGTCTATTTTCCCTATTATACTTTACACTAGAGTTATATCTGTTACATCTACAAATATTATTGGGTGCACAAAGTATTGTGCTATTGTTTTAAACTGTCAGATGTATTTAAATAAAAGTAAATCTCATATACTTATAAATTCCAGTGCTCCTCATTTCTTCTAACTATACCAATTGATATTGAGTCTGAATGATTCTTTACTACTTTACAGAATTCCAAGTGATCGCTTTTTTTTTTATTTTATGTACTTAGAAAATATATTTCACTTTAACTCTCCAAAGGGGTTTTTTCCTTGAAATGAGTTCTAGATTTACAGTTATTTATCTTGTAGAGCTTTGTTAAAGGTCCACTGTGTATTGCATTCCATAGGTTCTGATGAGAAATCAGTTAAAGTTTTTGTTACTCTATGTGTTACTCTATATCCACCCTGTGGCTCTATTTTTGTGTTCTGTAATTTGTTTATAACTGCCTAGATATAGCCATCTTCATGTTTATCCTGTCTGTTGAGTTCTCTGAATCTGTAAATGTATGTCTTTCATCAAATTTGATACCTTTTGACCATTATTTCTTCAAGTGTTCATTCCACCTCATTTTCCTTCCCTTTCTGGTAATCTGTGTCCTAGATCATTTTATATTTTTACTACACTAGTAAAATATAAATTCAGTAAAATTCAGTTTCTGAATCATACCTCCTTCTCTTTATCTAATCTTTTCATCTGACCTTTAGATGAGGTCATTTTATTAATCTATCTTTAAATTTATTCTTATTATTCCCACTGTATTGTTGATCTCTCCAGATTTATTTTTAAGCTCTAAGGTTCCCATTTATTTTTAATAGATTCTATTTTTCCCTACTGAGATTTTTCTCTTTTCATTCATTTCAAGCATGTTTTCCTTTGGATTCTTGAGCATAGTTATAGTTGCTACTTTTGAGTCCTGCCCATTGATTTTAACTTCTGCAAATGTTTGCAGTTGATCTCTGTTGATAATCTTTTCTCTTGAGAATTGGTCACATTTTGGTTTTTGTATATAAAATAATTGAGATTGTATCCTGGATATCTGGGGGGAAAATGAAAACTGTAGATTTTGTTACATTTCCTGTGAAGAATGTTGACATTTTTGTTGTTTTAGCAGATAATTAACTTGATTGAACTCAAACAGCTAATCTATCTTTTGGTCAATAGTTCAGCTCAGTTATTTATCCTTAGATGTAGTTTATGCCACAATGTATAATTCAGGAATCTATTATTTTTTCTGACCCCAAAGTGTATCAAAATAGTTTAGCCTTTAAAATATAGTCTGGTAAATGTCTGGTTATTTTTATGAATTGCTATTTAACTCTGGCAATTTTAATTGAAAGATTTAAAATTTTATTTTTCATTTTGCCAACTACCATTCACTGAGAAATAGTAAAGGAGAAACATATTGGTTTCATAAGAAATTGTTACTTAAATGGGTTTAATACTCCAAATCATTCTTTTACCAAAGTATAAATTCAAGATGGCAGTCATGAGGAAGTTCAAACCAGGTCAAAGCAGTGGATTACTATTCATCTAAAAAGCAAGATCTTGTACAAAGTTATATTCCTTTGTTCAGGAGAAAAAAATTACTCTGCAGCAGAACAAGTTGCACATGACTTACAAAGATAACTCTTTCTTCAAAGAGATTATGAATACTAAGTCCTAAAGAGATGACACTGCATGTGCTAAAATGTAAATAGTCCTAACTAGTGTAATGTTTTAGAATTTTAGAGCTGTAAGGAGCCTCAGAGACTATGGGTACAAGGCTAGGACACTCACTCAATTCTACTTTGAACAGCCCCTTATTTTAGGGGTAACTTGGAATGGAGAACTGAAGCCCCTCATAATTCCTTTTTTAAAAAATTTTAATTGCCAGGAGAGATTCTGTCATTTACTATCTGTTTGATTTTTGGCTTGATATTCAACTTGTCACAATTTATCAATTTCATCTATAAAATGGGGATAGTAGTTTATCTTCTAAGATTGAACAATTATGTGGTTGGCTGAGAGCAGGCTGTTAGTATTTTGTGTTTTGCTTTCAGAATGCAAAACAGTGTTAGCATGTGTGTATAGGGTACATTAGTGAGACGTTTGCTACTTACTCTATTTTTTAATCCTCTTAGGTAAAGCTAGAAGGAAAGATCTGTTAAAATTTAGGAGGATTTCCAAGAGAGAATAACCACAGAAAGACCCTGAAAGGGACTAGAGGGAGCTTTAAATAGAAGCCATGCTAATTGAGAAATGTGAGACTCAAACTGGGATTTATATTACCTTTGCGTTTATATTCCTTCTGTTTTTTTCCTACTCCCAGAAATTCTCCACTGTAGAAATTTTTGGTTATGTTCTTAATTATGTTGTAGCATGGTGCACAGGGAGGAATAAGGACAATAGTTGGACATAAAGAGGTGGTGTGGAAGAGTTGAAGATTTGGCAATCTTTGAATTCTGGCTTCCTGTGGCTGGCACTAGGTAGGTATTTAACAAATATTTGTTGAAAAAATTGACTGGAGATACTTTTGTAACTCAACATTTGTATTTGTAGAATCTGGATTTGTTTTGGGGTTGTCCTGCCAAGTGTAATCTAGTGTAGTGATAGCCTGAAGGCTCTCATTTTGTTTACAATTACCTACTGAAGTATGTTTAAGGCTCAGACTTGTCCAGACTAGAGGTATCCTGGAGGCAGTGTAGATGGATTCCATTCTTTCTTTGGCCCAGTCCTTTCTCCAGTCTGTCTCTAGGGGATTTGTTTAGGCTGAGGTCTGTTTCAGTTCACCCCCTTTCCCATATCTACACTTGGCTCTGTGCTTATTGTATATAGCCACTAAACGTTTGCACAATGAGTAAACAAAAGGCACTAAGTCTATTGGAAGCCAAAAGAAAGGTTGAGAGATGTTGATGCTGTCTATCTAGACGGACAATTTATAATGAATCAGCCAAGGACCACTGCAATCAGGTGATGGTTCTCTCAAACCAGAGCCCCAGCAAGTTTCCCTGGTTTGTGTTTAGGCTCCATTGATTGGAAATTAATTTAGGTCTGTTTTAGCTCTTACATTCTTGCCCTGATTCTCCAGAAGTTTGTTTTTATCTTAGAAACCCTTTTCTTGAACTACCTATCAAATTGTTGGATGGCTTGTTAATAAAGTGGAATGGTTGTCATTTTGGAAAGATAATATAAAAGGGCGTATCACAGTTGTGATATTTATGTGGTTCTTTATTGGTTGTCATAGTGTTTCCATGTATATTTTTTCACTTTATCCTCTTAATAACATTGCAGAAAATACAGGTAATATTTTTGTTCCATTTTCCTAAAAGAAAACTGTTGGTGATTCAAGGCCTCATAGAAGTAAGTAGACAAGTAGCAGAGACAGAATTTTTAATCCTAGTTCTGTGCATTCTTTGTTCCTATTATATTGGGTATAAAAATGTTCAACATTTCTTGAATATATATTATTTATTAATCTCTATCTTAATTTTTCTCATATTTCCACATGGTTTCTTTCTTTGCATTCTTTTTTTTTTCCCAGATTTTATTTTTTTGGCTTTTCTATGATTTTTCAGATCAGTCCTTGCAGTTAATCTCACCCTCTAGACAGCATTCAAATTTTGATATTTCCCCTATTCTTTTTATAATTAATTATTTTTAATTGAGGTAATATTTGGATGCTCCCATCAGTTATTACTACCATAGTGCACCCACTACCAAATCACCCATATTCCACCACCATAGGCCATTGTGCTTCCTTCCCTCTTTATTCTTATCCATTCCTCCTTCCCACCCCCTTGGTGTTTCAGTTTTGTATCCAGCTATCAAGGGTTAGTTTTTAAGTTTGTCTTTGTCTCACTCTTAATTTAGTTACTTTATATTCCACATTTAGTGACACCATCCAATATTTATTTTCCTCTGTCTGCATTATCCCTTCCAGCTTTATCCATGTTGCTGCAAATGACTCAAGTTCATCTTTCTTGATTGCTGAGTAATATTCCATGGTGTATATATATTACATCCTCATGATCCACTTATCTGGTTTGGGGCAATTAAATTTTTGCCTTAATTTAGCTATTGTAATAGTGTTACAGTAAACATGGTTATGCAAGTTTCCTTTTGAATTAGTGTTTTTAAATTTATTTTTGTAGAAACCTAGGAGTGGAACATACTAGGTTTGAATGGCAGATTAATTTTTAACATTTTGAGACAGATGCGTCCTACTTTCCATAAGGGCTCAACCAGTTTGCATTCTCACCAGCAGAATAGGAGGGTTCCCTTGTTCGCCACACCCTTGCCATCACTTGTTGTTTCTAGTCTTTTTGATATGGGCCATTCTCACAGGTGTGATATGATATCTCATTGTGGTCTTGCTTTACATTTCTCTAATAATAAATGATGGGAAATGTTTTTTCATGTGCCTTTTTGTATTCTGACTGTTGTCTTTGGAATAGAGTCTGTTTAGTTATTCTGCCCATTTTTTCATTGGGTTGTTCTGTTTTTATAGAGTTGTATGAGTTCTTTGTATGTCTTTGATAGTAGCCCTTTGTGTGCAAATATTTTCTCCTATTCAGTAGGGTGGTGGTGTTTGTTTGTTTTTCATTTTAGTTATGGTTTCTTTTGCAATGCAAAAGTTTTTAGTGTGATGTAGTCCCAGTTGTTTATGTTCTCTTTTATCCTCCTTGCAGTTAGGATGAATAACTAAAGGTATCACTAAAGCTTATGTCATGAAATGTTTTGCCTATGCTTTCTTCTATGTATTTTATAGTTTCAGGTTTTACATTCAGGTCTTTTCTCCATTTTGAATTGATTTTTGGTTTTGATGTGAGATAGTTACATAATTTTATTCTTTTGTATACAGCTGTCCAGTTTTCCCAACACCATTTATTGAAGAGGATATCTTTGTTCCAGTGCATGTTCTTGGCTTCTTTGCCATAGATTAACTGTGTGTGTGTGTGTATACATGTCTATGTATATGTATGTGTACATATATGTGTGTGTGCATATATGTGTGTGTGTGCATGTGTGGGTTTATTTCTGGGCTCTCAATTATATTCCATTGGTCTGTGTGTGTGTTTTTGTTCCAGGCTGTTTTGATTTTTATGGCTTTATAATATAATTTGTGTTACTTTTAGTTAGGCCCTCCTTGATCACCCATTTATAGATTTTATTGTACCCTTCTTTACCTCATGCACCCTCCTCTACTTTTTTTTATTTTATAATTTATCACCTAAGACTTACCTATGCATTTGCTTTTCTAATTTTTTTTCTGTCTTTTGAAAGAAGATGTAGCTCTATGAAGGTAGGAATTTTTATTTTTTTTCATTCCTTGTGTCCCCAGAATATGAAAAAGTACCTCCATGTAGCATATTGTAGGAACTCCATAAATATTTGCTGCATGAATCAATAATTCATAACGGAGCTATTCAGAAGCAACTCTGTAAAGTGTACTGGCAAGGGAACTTATGCACAAAGAAATATCCAAGGTTACCCAACTAAGAGGTTTGAGAATCTGATTTTGAATTCAAGTATATTTAAGATTCAGTGCTTCATTATATATTTTAAAAAACTTTGTTTCCTAAATTTAGGGCTGATACTCTAGAGACTATAACAAAATGTAAGGGACCAATTTTTGTCCTTCCCCCTACTCCATTCCCTCCTTCAACAATCTACCTTACTTATTTGATATGTTGGAGTTTAGTATGAGGGTTTTTTTTTTAATGGTTTATCACTATATAAAAGGAAAGACTTAGAAACCATTATACTATATCATACTACCTTCAAAAAAGATCATGCAAGGTTATGTTTGAATTTGTTTTGAAAGAAGTGAAAAATATTGTGATTAGAGGGTACTCCCTAAGCTGTGGAAGAGGTAAGAAAATATTGAATAAATGTTTTTACAGCAGCAAGAAATCTGTGGTATTTAACTTCTCTAAAAATAAAAAATGAGATTTCCTATCCTGAAGGAACCTAAGCTCCTGAGTATCAGGACCAAGTAAGAGTAATTTGTGCTATATGCTTTATAGATATTGGGGGAGTGCATAAACAAGAGTAAGAGCACATAGAGAGGAAGAAGATTCTGAGCATGCCTCTGCTAAGTGGTAGGTGATTGGTAATACAGCAAACATTTGTTGAGGACTTACTATCTACTTCCCATTATAGGAAAAGAAACAAAGAGCTTATCCCAAGGGCATGGTTAGATCACAGGAGACAGGTGTTCATATATTTGGTATATCTTGCTAATCTCTTGCAGGTGATGCCCCAAAGGACAGAACAGAAATGTCCTCTTTGGGAAATATTTCTTGATTGTAATTATGAGACAGAATGGTGGTCTAAATGGACAACAGGTCCCATCTAGTGTAGTAATCCTTTTGGTTATGTTCAATATGTGTATTTTTTTTCTGGAATTCTAATAATGAGGGGAGGTATGTATAGGAAATGTTTGTGTTACATTTTAGAAAAGATTATTTGACATCATAGTTCATGCTTTCATTTAACAAATTTTGCTTCAAAATTTGTTATGCTTTCCTTTTATATAGAAAAATGCTTTCCTTTTATATAGAAAAATGCTTTCCTTTTATATAGTGATAAACCATTAAAAAAAAAAACCCTCATACTAAACTCCAACATATCAAATAAGTAAGGTAGATTGTTGAAGGAGGGAATGGAGTAGGGGGAAGGACAAAAATTGGTCCCTTACATTTTGAAGGGGTATGAATTACTCACATACCCCTTTGTGAGTAATTCATATTTTTACCACAACCCTATAAATACAATTTCTTTCCCTGTTTGAGAGTTTAAAATTTTGAGACTCAAAAACATTAATTTACCAAAATCATTCTTGAATTAGGTAATACAACCAGGATTTTAATCAGTGTGGTCTAATGCTGCTTTTCATGCTTTTTCCACTGCCAATTCTTCAGGTTTTAAAAGGAAAGGTGTTTTATTCTCCCTTAAGAGTCTTAAACACAAACCACAGTAAGATAATTATGTCTAAACATTCTAAGTACAATGATGAAAACCTTGCTGCTAAATGAGGAAAAGATCAAGCTTAACTACTCAGTAACACGTGTGCAAAAACAATGGTGGAGGGAGGGTCTCTTCTGTGCTGTTAGCAACAAGTCTTTCAGTTCTAAAAAAAAATCACAAAGCTATAACATGAGTCTTATGAGGAGGGACAGTTTATCACTGATGGGTCATCCTGCATGAACAGAAGCAAGAGATATAAAAATAAGTGAAGACCTTGAAGATTTTTTTGTCTTTTTTACTTTTTAACTTTACTCCATTAGTAACTTAACCTTATGACATAGGTTAATATAGATTATGACTATAATCTATGCCATTGTGGAATTTCTATTGGGTTGAAATGTGTGTGTTTTTTGTGTATTTTTGGTAAATAAGCACCTACTGAATGAGAACTTTTAGCTAATGGAATCTGAATAGCCACAGCTGTTAGACTGGTACATAGGATTAAAGTCTAACCTCATGAACTTCTTCTGTGTCACACACAAGTAGAAGTTGATAACTCATCAGCATTCTTAGTGTTGAACTGTAGCTGGTAAAGCTTTTTATAGTGTGGTTTCCCTGGTGGCTGTAACAAACCCTTTGCTACCTACCCTCAGAATTCCCAGGTTCTCTGTGAGCCTGGAGCATTGACAATCATTGGGGATATTTGGAGAATTGTTCAGCCAGGCTCTTAGATGGCAAAAACAAGCAGGGTCAGGAGGGAGGAAACAACCTGACAACTGTTTCAGAAATTGCAATTTGGAATTTGAAGTATTTAGCAATCTTGTTTGGAAAAATATGTATCAGCATATTTTCTATGTTCTTGTATGTATTTGAAAGTTAAAGTGTTTGTATGCATGCATGGAAGCTTTAATTCCTACACTAAATATAGACCAACTGACTTCAGGGGTATATATTGCACATTAGCTGATATATGTGCCTGGTGTTGAGATAAACTGAGATAATCCTACTTACACACTCACACGTGCACGTACATCCCTCCTGATTACTCACACATTTTATGTCTTTGGACAAATAAAAATGTAGTGTTTATTGCTTGTGTACATGAATTGTGCTCTATGCACATATTTATACTATTTATAGCAGTGTTCATTTTTACATTTGTATTTGTACAACTACATGAATTACACAAAATGACATTGTCTAGATCTGCCACCACCACACACTAACATTTAAGACCTGAACGTTCTGGTTACAGGTTTTTGTGTTGTTCTTTTGGCAAAAATCCAGAATAACCCATTTCCTCATTCTCTTGATTCCCACATTTTGTGTTTCCATTCTTTGTAAGGGTTCATATATAAGGGGTTGAGACTGTTTTTTCATCAGCAAAGGCAGCGGAGATGGGTGTTGCCTTCAGGCTCAGCTGGAGAGAATAGGCTACAGCCAGGAGAAGGGCGGTGATAGCTTTGGGGCAAGGCAGGAAAAGACATGCAAGCTTCCACCTAATGCTCCTTTCTCCCTGATCCAGCTGCTACTTCAGCTTTCCACAGAACTCTGCACTCCATATGTGTGCAAATGCCTTCTTTCAGTGAAGCAGATCCTTGAAAAATAAGAGCCTGAATCTTTCACTCAAACAATGAAAGCTTCATTTAGCTAGAAGGAAATAGATTGAGACTAAGTCTTCATTCTAAAAGCCAGGAAGACGTCACCGTGAGAAATGAGTATGCCACTAAAAAAATGAAACAAGAAGCCCATTTTATGGACATTGCCAGTATCTCATGTTTGGATTGTATTCAGAAATGTCCGTGAGGAGATAGTAGCCAAGATTTCTCCAATCCTCCTCTGTCTCTTGCCCTCCAACTCCACCCATCCTCCTCCCAAAACTGTTGCTACTACTAGAAAAATAACCTCAAATTATCTGCACTGGCAGAATACGTAAACAGATCCAGAGTGTATTATAAAACCTGGCAAGAAACTTCCCTCATCCCTAAGATATTCCTTGGTGCAGTAAGAAATACTTGTGGTAATGATGCAAAGGAATTAATTGCCACTAATATTAAGCACTCCTGAATTGGGTAAACACTTCAAAAATCTTGACTCATGAAATAACACATGGTATGATAAAATGGGAAGCTTACCAAGAACTACAGCCTTATTTTAATATTAGAAGACTGAGCACAGTAGGGTCTATGCTGATAGCTGTTCATGGGCATACACCCTGGTTGTTATTTAAGCAGACTTTAGTCCTTTGTGTGCTGCAGAGTGGATGCTGGCTGTTCTGCACAGTCATCAAGAAGTGTCACCTTCGCATCCACTGACAGGCATGTCAGGCACCACCCTCTAGGGGAAGGTGTGAGCAGTGAATCCTATGGAGACAAACAGCCAATGGAGAGCAGACATGCCCTGGTTCTTCTGTTTGCAATCCTCCCTGTCATCAAATAGGGGATGAGAAGACCTTCCTAAATCCAACTGTGAGTTAGAGAATGATATCAGATGCAGCTTGGCAAAGGAACACACGGAACAGTTCAGAGAAGGATATAATAAAATTGTTGTGGTTGAGCAAATATCCTCATTCCTCTGGTTTGGAACCCACATGGGAAACATTACTTTCTGTTGTTGTTTCTAGCAAGTCCTAATAGCAATGCATTTCCCGCTAGCATCCAACATTTACACTTCATCTAAGTGGTCTGTGTGTGTGGTGGTGGTGTTTTCTAATTATAAACAAAAACAAAAACTTTGAACCTCTGTATCCAAACTCAGAGCTATTTGCCTGCATTGTAAATGCCCTCAGCTCACAGGTGCTTTCCCGCTGCTTGAGTATTTTGAAAGTAAAGCCATGAAATGTCTTTTTTCTATTGAGTGAGATAAGTGCATTACAAGCTGGCATAATTGTTTGAAGGCAGGCCCCGGAGAGAGTGCTCCGACCTTGTGAGGTTGTCATACCATACTCGCCACACCATATTCAAGACTGACATGGTTATGGATATTCAAGGCCAGCTGAAGAAATCAACTATTTTAAAGATCCTTTCTCTTGTACTATTTCTTCCTTAGTTTTAAAGGGAATTTGTGGTGTTTAAATCTGTTCCTTCAGATATGGAATGCGCTGTATCAGGCGGTCTTGCACTAACTTACCTTTTTGTAAAGATATCTAGGAGCGACCTCATAATGGCAGTAGTTGCGCTCTGGTGCTGTTAGAGAACACTGTAGCAGTGAAGTCCTAAAGCATAATATTATATTCCATTAGAAAGGTAAGTCAGTTTCACAGTAAACATTTAGGTTTTGTGTGTGTGCTTGTATTTCAAATTTGTATTCCCAGGAATTGGATTTAATAAGTGATTTGCCAGGTCAAGGGTAAAGAAGTGTTTAGTGACAGCAGATTTTTGTTTCCCTGCCCGTGTCCTCTTTCCATCTCATTGCTGAACTAATTGAGCAATGGCTGGCATGTGTTTGATTGATAGGCTCTCAGAGGGCCTATGAAGAACCCTAAAATGCTTGGGTTAGTTGGCTTCTAGCTGGAAGCTAGGTCAGGTTTCATCCTTCATTTATACAGAAAACATTTCCTGAATCCCTGCATACCAGGCTCTGGCCCAGGTTGCAAGGTTGGTTCAAGATGAGATACTGTTTGCACTGGGCGTGGGGAAAATAGTTCAGGCTTGAGTGAAATCACGGGTTCCCAGACCCCTCCCAACTGATTCCCAGTTCCTCTACTGACCTCCTTGGAATGCTTCTAAGTCACACTCGATGTTTATGCTCAGATATTTGTACTCTAAATAAGAGCTTTACAAGGTAAGACTAAAGGGACAAGTTTCCTTTTCCACAATTGAATGTTTCTTCATAGGCCATCAGAGAATTACTAAGTTCGTGAACCTGGGATATTTTCTCCCCTTTCCTCCTTGCTTAATATTTTACACAAACTTGTCTCAACAGTTACAACATGAAAGGTTAGAGCGTCTGTGCTGTGGCTCCTGCACACATACCCCCTCCAGTCCTCAGCTTCTTGATGCTTTGTAGGGTCAAGACTAGGTTGAACTTCTTTTTTCTTGCAAGAAATAGCCTGTAAACTTTCAAGGCCTGAGCACTTGCTTATTTGGGGTTTAGAGGCACCTCAGCTCAGAGGCTGCTGTTACTGAGTGAAGTAAGGAGAAGTGAGCTGAACCTGCCCTTCCCATTGTCTCTTTTGTTAGGGTCTGGTTGTTCAGGGTAGAGTGGGGTGAAAAACAGGGCAAGAACCTGTTGAGCTGTTGAGTCGATAACCTTGGCTTTCAGGAGGCTTGGGTGTGTATTTCCACGACTCTTCTGGAACACCTAATACAAACTGCTGCCCAAAGCAAACCCCATTATAACCTTTAAAGCAAACCTGCATTTTGATTAAAGAGAGAAGCTGTTTCCCAGAGCTCAGCTTCCTCTGGTTCTGGCATGTCAGCACTCGCCTTCTGTTTTTTCCATTGCACTCCTCTGCGGCTCAGTCACAGGGGCCCCGCCTCTCACAGGATCAGGGTATGTGACCCTGGAGTCCAGACAGCCTTGCACATAAATCTTCCTGGTCCACCTGCATTTCATCTGTCAGCAGCTGACCTGTTTCTCCGTTGACTGTTATTCCCACACATCGGTCAGACAACCCCGAAGCCTCTGCAGGCCATTGGAAATTCACACGGGTCCTGTCCCATCCCTAGGTCTTCATCTATCTTGTCCAGTGTCATTGCCTGCCGTGCCCAGGCTCTGGTCTATTGAATGATTTCACAAGCCCAGAGTAGTGGGTGAGCACCCACATCACAGCCACTGGCAGTGTCTGAACTGGTACTGTTTCTCCACCTGCAACCCCAACAGACCGCAGAGCAGCTGATGTTACTAGGAAGCAGGTCAAGATAGGGAACTAGACAGGACAGGGACTCAGAACCAGAGTTTCTGATTACCTTGAAGCAGATATGAGCAATGTTCAAAGATTAGCTGCCCTTTTCTAGATCTGCAAACAGAATTTTCCATATGGTCAATAATGATATGTTGTAGGAGGACAAATGATACAGTAATGAACAGTTTTAAGCTTCTGCTACGTGCTAGGTGCAATATTGAGTAAAATGTCATACTGCAGTGGTTCAAAGGCATAGATTTGAGGTATTCCATTTATTAGCCTAGCAACCTTGGGCAAGTTAATCAATTGCAACCATCTATAGAAAAAATAATATATAACAGTTACCAAGAGTTGTTTTGGGAATTAAAAGGCATCATGTAAAGTCGCACTTTGAAAGTGCCCAGCCACATAGTAAGCAATCAATAAACACTAACTTATAAGTTAGGGAAAATGGGACCTTGAAATGAGGAAATAACAACAGGAAGGAATGTGAGTGGCACAGATGATGAGTCCTAGGACATTTTGCAAAAAGGGAGTCTGAGGTGTCAGGCAAAACCTGAGCTGGGAGCAGAAGAATGAGTAGAATTTTAATAAATGATTTGGGCGAGCTCACATTTTTCTGCAACTTGTGGGAGATTGTAGCAGAAAGAGAATGGAACTGGGGATTAGAAGAAATGGTCTCTGTTTTCTGTGCTTACTCAGCATGAGCTTGGGTCCACCAGTGGGCCTTAATTCCCTGACTGTAAAAATGGGACAGGGAATACTTACTCTACCTGCCTCCCAAGGTTATTGAAAGGAACACATGAAACAAGTTGCATAAAAATGCTTTGAAATGCGAAAGTGTGACATTAAGAGTGAAGTCATTATTAGATCCTTAAGATTAGAAGTGATCCCAGAAGAATCCCAAGCTGATAGGACTGTAGTTATGGAACCTAAACAACAAGGTGCTGTAGAAGAGGCACCGACAGCCCCAGCAAGGTCAGACCCAGTATTAGCATGTCTATCCTGACCCTGCTCCAGCTGCCGAGAATCTGTTCTTGGGACCTCTCATCAGGGTACCTGAGTCAGTGCAGAAATCCTCCAAACAACTACAGTAGTAAATCGCAATAACAATAGTACACAACCATCACCGCTTTTTTTGGCACTGACAATACGTTTGACAGTTTACATACCTCCTCCTCTTTAGTTCTCAAGCAACATTGTGAAACAGCTGTTATTCCCAGTTTTGACGTAGAGAAAA
The DNA here is from genome assembly GCA_004024925.1 of Scalopus aquaticus. Taxonomy (NCBI): domain Eukaryota; kingdom Metazoa; phylum Chordata; class Mammalia; order Eulipotyphla; family Talpidae; genus Scalopus; species Scalopus aquaticus. The sequence goes on along the minus strand of PVIJ01004147.1, from coordinate 15,719 downwards.
AATTCGCCTGGTTCCCTTTAGCTTAGTAAGTGGCAGAGTTGGATTTAACTCAGATTTATTTGACTCCAAACTTAAACCCATTGTACCATTTTGCTGTTAATCTAAGAAAAAAAAATGCTGTTCTCCCCTAGACCCTGTACCAAGATTCCTGTGAATGATCAAGTGTGAGGATGAGTTAAGAAAATAAGACGGTTGATGTGCAGGTAGTTCCACTCCCTTTATTTACAGCTCTATTATTGGAAAATTTAGACACCCCCCCCCCCATTATTTCTCTTTCGCTACTGCATGCACTGGGGTCTAACAATAAGAATGACTTCTTATACTCCTGGATTTTATATATTCATGTTTCCTACATCAAAACAAGCTCTTGAAAGGGGATATTACTCCTATTTTACTCTGAGAAAACCAAAGCTACAGGAACTTGTCCAGATTCCCAGCCAGTTAATGGGAAAGCTGTATGTCTGCCTGGGATATTACAGCTATTACCAACAAAAGTAATGAAGACTTAAAACATTGCTTATACCCTGTGTACAGCATGCAGCATGAAACATTGTTCTCTGCTGAATGAACTTGGAAATGAAATGATGTTCACAGATTAAATATTTGTGCTTGCCTATACTTAAAGTGATTTCTGTGTTACATTTAAATAACCACATTCTCAAACTGGGTTAGAAAATCAAGATTTATTCTTGAGTAATAAGGCTGGAATTGAAAGAAAAGAGAAATCACCTATTAAATTCTTATCACACCACAAAGGTTTCTGAATGTCAAATGTTAAACTCTTCTACATTCAACAGGAATTTTGCTATGAGTCTTCAGACCCCTAGGGTACCTTTCCTGTGTGTGCCTGTCAGCTTCATTGTTTTGTATTTTAAATAAAGCTTTCCCTAACATTCACAACTCCTCTGGCCCTTCCTTTTAGGAGACAGACATAAATAAAGTGTGTACTACGCCTCTGCATTTTTGTTTTCTCCTATCTTTTCCTGTGTGCCCACCACACCCCCTGATTTTCAGAAGTATAAAGCTAAGGTAAAAAGAGCTTTAAAAAAAGAGCTCTGGGGAAATATGCAAATGACAGAAATGTCTATGGGAAAATTAAGGGAAGTGAAATTCAGCAAGAAAGAAATTCATTGATGTTGTGATGAAACGTTGTCACTGGAGATGATGACAAATTAGAATCCGTTCCCATGGGGACCAGTGCACTACCTACTGATCATTTGACCCATGGCTGGATGTTGGCTAGCCGAAGAATTGACCCAAAAGATGACAAGATGGTTTTAGTCCCCTTGTCTCATCAGCATTCAGGAACCCCTTAGGGGATGAAGGGGAAGGGATAAAGAAGGATAAAAGATGAAAGCTGAGCTGTGGAAAGAAAAATGTTTTTAATTACACTGAGGAGGATTGTGGGTCCACCTGTAGCTTTTTGTTGAGAATGTCCTTTGTTTTCTCCTGTCTGCAGGGATCATGGCAGGATACAGACCCAGAACTGTCTGGCCTCTTGGAAGGTTCCACGTTGGTAGCCGGTCCTCTTCAGTTGAACAGATACATTTAGGATTTAATCTCTCTGTGGGCTATCTTTGCTATAATAGATTCTGTTATGCTTGCTGAGCAACCTGGATTTGGTTGGCATGCTAAAAGAGATTGCTTTGAGTCAGAGAGAAAAAAAATACCCCGCAGTGGAGCATGAGTTGAGGTTTCCAAAGAGAGTCTCTATCACATTCCTTGACAGAAGGGCCCAGGAAGGTCATCTCAGGCAGTGGGGTCAAGGGAGGCCAGAGCACCCCCTGGGAGTCAAGAGATCGTGAAACAAGTCTTTTCACTTGTAAAATGGGCAGGAGGATTTCGTCTTACCACCTTATGATGACAGATAAATTAATTCAGATGAAAATTCAGAGAGAAAGACTGAACTCTAAAATTCACTTCCAGAAGAAAAGGAGTAGTTAGTTGTACATCCATTCTGTTCTCTTTCTGGGTACTGACAAACTAACAAACCTCTTGGAGTAATTAGAGTAATTTCAGTTCTTTTGCTGTAACTTAGACCATCCAGTAGGCAGGTGATCATAAGTAGGCGTTGATTCTAGAGAATGCAAGAATGCATTATCTCAAATTTGGCTCTTTCCCTCTTTTGTATCAATGTAGGACTCAGCAATTCTAAACTTATTTGAAGTTGGTTTTCATAAAAATTATGAAGCATTCTAAATGAAATCATACTAATTTTTACAAGTTTATTACTATCAAGTAATGAGACTCTCTGGCTTATGGTATTCAGTCAAGAGTTTCAAAGCATTTGTTAAAATGGTTCTAAAAGGAATGGGGCGGGGCCTGGCTTGTTGGTCTGTGTATTCCAGAGAGAAAGCTTACACTCTCAAGGCAGACTACCACTGGGTCTGGATCCCAGCTCCACTCTTTGCTAGCTTTGTGACCTTGAGCAAGTTATTTCAACTTCCGCATTCACTTCTGGAAAATGGACGTGTGCCCTTTCATGGGTTCTTTGAGGGATTGAATTGATATATGCCTTTTTAATTGATATATGCTTGTGAGGTGCTCAGAATTGTGGCGCACACATATTTTGCACTTAACAAGGTCAGCAGTTTTTCCCCTAACAAGGCAAGATGAAAGATTGTGGATTTTCTGACAGAGTTTCTGACTAAGGGCTGTCATGCTACATAAAGGGAACTTGTATTTGAGCTCATTTGTCAGTTGTCATATTTGCCTGCGCTCTGCCTATAAGTGACTGCCTCCACAGATGAAGACTGCCCTTTGGGGCCCACCATAACCAAAGGACTGAAGGCAGGCATTCCCTCTCCCCCCATCAATATCAGTCACCCCAACCAAGTAATACTTAATTCCAAGGCTAGCCCAGTGCTAAGGCGCTCTTTGTGTCTTGGTCAGTGGTCTTAACAGGAGTTCCACTCTTCAACCTGTATGAGAGGTCATGTGTGTTACTTCATGCCACCACTGCATCTTCTTTAAGGTTTGGTTTGTTTGAAGCACCGTAGCTTGGAGCAGGTGACTATGCAGGTTTTATAAACAAAATGCCCTGAGTATAAATAAATGAGTGGTTCTCACTTATTTTGTGGCTTGGGGCTAATCACTTAACCTCATTGATATAAAATGACAGCACCTAGATTGTAGGGTCCTTGTGCCTGATATAATGGTAAGAACTACTGCATGGTAGCTATTAAATTTTCTGAAAAACACTGAAATCTCTTCACAGCAGGTTTTTCACCCACAGGCTACAATCTTGATAGTTTGTTGATTTAGAGGCAGTACGAGAGGCTTTGTTTAGCTTCAATATGTTTATTTTAGGATGCTAGCCTACCCTGGGTGTTCTAGTTACTAGTTGCTGCATAATAAACCACCCCAAACTTAGTGGCATAAACAACTATTTTTTAATCCTGATAGATGTTGTGAGTCAGGAATTCAGTCCAGGTACAGCAAGAAGGGCTTATCTCTGCTCCACGATGCCTAGGGCTACATGGCTGGGGGAAGGGGGAAGAATTAGGGGCAGGAATTAACTTAGAGGCTTCTTAACTCATATCCGGAGCCTGGGCCGGGCTAACTTGAAGACTTGCTCAGCTGGGGCTGCCAACCAAGCACTTAACTGTAGCCACTTCCTGTGTTTGGACTTCTTACAGCATGATGGCTGAGAGCATTCCAAGAGAGACAGGCAAAAGCTAGAAACTGCATGACCTTGGGAGTTGAGTTACCTTTCCTATACTCTGTTGGTTGAGATCATTGTAAGTCCAGCCAAATTCAAGTAGGAACTTAGACCCCACCTGGAAATGAGGAGGAGTGTTAAAGAATTGCAGCATATTTTTTATAAAACTGCTAGGATTATGGCTCTGTCTTGGGACATATTAGACACTTGAATTCTAATACAGCAAAGCAGCCAATACAATCTCTATTACAACCATCATATAATGCAAGAAACCACATGAAACAACATGTAAGCAAATTACTTCGTTTCAATAAAACTATAGGATTTTAAATTTTGTATTTGAATATGTGTGTGTTTTTATGCATGTGAAAAGCAAAAATGATTGCAAATTTCACCTCATTTTAGAAGTGAATTTGTGAATACTATTTGGAAATTCAATCCCTTGTCATATTCTTTATCTTCATCCTGATGTAGAACATTTGTTCCCAAGGACAGTGAAGGACTAACTCTTGATACTTGTTTGTAGAAAGTTAGTGATATTTATCTTATCTCAGAACCTAAGAAGGCAGAACTCATTTTGATGGAGTTTCCAGAAAAATAGATTATTGTCTACTTTTGAAAGGAATATTCCAGGGCCTCCCTAGTGGCACAGGGAGTTAAGTCTCAGCACTTATGAAGCTATCCGCAGCCACTGCAGCACGAGTTCTATCCCAGCTTGGATCCCTAGCCAAGGAACTGACTCACACGGCGCAGCGGACCGCTCCTGTCTCACCCGCTGCTCCCCTCAGCAGTGTATTTCAGTGGATTCTGCTGTCACTCTGTCTCTGTGAATTCTCTCAAACCCCCCACCCCACACACACACCTCTAGCCTACACCCCAGCTCTTGTATGCATAGATAAATCTTTTTTAAAAAAGAGATATTCTGTGATTTTAAAGAAGTTGTTGATCTTTATCCCAAAAGATAAGATTAATGAGTCTCAGGGGTGAAATTATCTTTACTTTTATTTTACTTTTCTACTTAATTATTTTAAAAAAAAAATTTTGTCTGCCTACAATGCCAGGCAGTGTTCTAGGTGCTGAAGATACAGAGATGAAAAAAACCTATGTGGCAGCTGATGTTACAGAGCATATGGTCTAGCAAAATCACCATATATTAAATAGTAAAATTAAAATGTAATATGTGCATTATGTGGGGCAAGGCAGGCAGACCATCAGGAAAACAAAACATTAGTTTTTTTAAGCTGGACCTGTTCGTCTCTCATCTTCACTCATCAAATTTAGGCATCTTGGGGGGCAAGGATTGCTCTAGCAGCACACAATGCTGTTTAAAAATTACAGAACATCTACTGATGATGAGTGAATAGTTCTATGTTGGTATTTAAGCTACATTTTAAAAACATAGTAGGTATATATGATGGCATTTTTCACACAAAGAAAAAAATTAGAAATTTGTAAATAATGAAGTTTGTTGGAGTTTCTCCACTCCCTTAAGGTCCCACATAGATGGGTGAACTAACCTGGAAGAATGACTTGGGACCTTTTGGGCTGAATTACAAATTGGGATAATTGCCCTTAGTTTTTCCCTATGTCAGTGTTTCTCAGATGAGGCACCATTGACCTTGGGACCACATAACTCTTGGTTATGAGGAGCTGTTTTGTACTTTGTAGGGTGTTCAGCAGCATGATGGTTGCCATCTGCTAGATGTCAGTAGCACTCTGTACCAAATTGTGGCAAAAACGGTTTCCAAATTTTGTCCAATGTGCCTGGAGCGCAGTCACCCATGGCAGAAATTAAAATGGGAAGTTAAGCTTTGTACATTTTATTGCAGTGACTTCAATGAGGAAAACCTACATTTTTTGTATTATTAATTGCAGGTGAACTTGTTAATTTTTTTTTTAAAGATTTTATTTTATTTGTACATACAAGCTGGGGTACAGGCCAGAGGCGTGGGGCGGCGAGAGGGTTCACCAGAGACAGAGTGGGGAGCAGAACAGGCAGATCAGAAGTACACTGCTGAGGGGAGCAGCGGGTGAGGCAGGAGAGGTCTGCTGCACCATGTGGGATTCTCCCTGGCCAGGCGTCGAACTCGCGTCGCCGCTGCCGACAGCTCCACAGCGCAGCGCTCAACCACTGCGCCACTGGGGAGGCCCCTTGTTAATTTTTGAAATTAACAGGAATGCTGAAACAGATTTGGGCAAGCCATTATTAAATGAAACATTACACTGGTGCTCTTGTAATGTCAAGAAATTGCTCTAAAGTTTATAGTTTGTGCAATATTTAGCAAAGCTGAGAACCTGAGATATTAAATTGAAACTCTGACGTTTCTGAATATCACTGGAACAAAATCAGATTTTAAAATTGTCTTGAAAATAACAAATGAAAACATTCTGTTTTGACTTCTCAGCCTGTAAGCTACTGGATTGTGTGAGATGCATGACCCAAAGGAGATGATTAGTTCTCCTGTAGTATGCTAGTAATGAATAGTTCTACAAAACCAATTAGCTATAATTCTATCAGTCTTTTCATTTGGGTAACATTTTGTTTAAGGGGAAGAAAAACAACTCTGTTTTCCTTGGAGATCTGTAATTAAGCTGTGATATTTGATGGGAACAATGGAGGAAAAAGCAGTATGCTTATCAATTTGCTCTTGTTATTCCCACATGAAAGTAAATTATGATGAAGTGTTCTGCTCACAGCAGTTAAGAGAGACATTTATTCATCTGAAACATGTAACAGACCCAAACATGAGTATATTTCCAACTATGTATTTTGTTTTATATAGCTATAGCCCCAGGGAATTGCCATTCATTTGGAAAACTGTGAATGGTGCCTCCTAGAATTGTGCAGCAGGAGATACTGAATGTCATTTCCCCTCCTGAATTTCCCCCTGAAAATCCAGAACCTTGCATTGATGGGTTTTTTTCCTTCCTATCACAGCTATTGCTTTGTGACAACAAATGCCCATGGTTTTGCTGACGATAATATCAATACGCTTTTCTCCTTTCTCCAGTGAGATATTTCAAGGATCAGTATTGTTGTATTCGAATGTGTAATGCATTGTCATCTGCTATAAGACAGGAGGTACTATTTTGTTGTTTGAGTATCCTTTTATGGCCTCTAGGCATTTTGCAATTTTTACTTCAAACGTGATAGTGGAGTAAGACTTGGTGTGTGTGGTTTGTTTTACCTGAAGTTCAGTTTACCACAAATTAATTAACTTACTGAAAAATGTGCAGTGGGTTATTATTGCCTTGAGCTTTTTATTTATTTTGCTCCCTGTTGTCCTACAGCTAGCCAAAAAAATCCGAGAAAAGTTCAACCGTTACTTGGATGTGGTCAACCGGAACAAGCAGGTGGTAGAAGCATCCTACACGGCCCACCTGACCTCTCCCCTAACTGCAATACAAGACTGCTGCACCATCCCACCATCTATGATGGAGTAAGACTTACAGTTTTTTTTTATTGTTTAAGCCAGGAATTGAAATGCTTTCCATTGATAGTCAAAGTATTTGTTTATTATAAAGTATATATTATTTCTTTTTAAATGAACCCTTTACCCTCACGGAGATAAGTGGTATTTACTTTTTTCACTACTACCATCCACATATAGTCCCTTGTCCTTTCCTCTCTACCCTCCTCCTTACCCTCAGGCTTCTTGTGGCATATATTGATGTCCACTGTTGGGTTTTTTTCCCCAAGTGTTTTGCATTATCTAAATTGTCTGCTGTGTAAATCTCCAGTATTTTTTTTTTTTATCATTCTGAATTGCTTTAATAAAATATAGTTCCCTTTTGAAACTCTCTCCATTTTGTTGACGATGGTTGCATTTCATTCTTTCTTATGGTTGTGTAGTACTCCATGTTGTGGATATACCACATCTTCTTGACTAGCCAGTCATTTCTCACTGGATGCTTAGACTGCTTTGGTGTCCTAGCTGTTGTGAATAATGCTGCTGTGAACATTGTGGACATAGGGGTTTTTGTGTTGATAATTTAATTTTCTTTGGCTGTATGCCCAAGAGAGGGCTTGCTGGATCATATAATATGTCCATTTGAAGTTTCTTTAATGCTTTCCATAATCGTTGCACTAGTTTAGACAACCATCAATGGTGTAATAGGTTCCTTTATCTCATCTTCCTCTCCAATGCTTGTTGCCAGTCTTTTAACATGTGCTATTCTTATAGGCGTGATTTTAACCTGCATTGTGATTTTAACCTGCATCTCACTTATTGGATGTGATGATGAACATTTTTTTCTTATGTCTGTTTGCTTTCTGGATATCATGTTTCATGAATTGGCTCTCATATCGGCTGCTCATTTATTAATTGGGTTGTTTATTCATTTATTGTTGAATTATGAGTTTTATATCTTGTATATTAATCCCTTATCAGTTATATATCATGTAAATATTTTATCCCATTTAATAGGCTGTCTCTTTTGAAAATAGATTTTATTTTTCACCTAATTTATCCAAAATATTAACATTTTGATATAGAATATAAAAATATTAATGAGATTCTTATACATTCTGTTTTTCACATTGGCTTTGAAATCCAGTACATTTCATACTACTTTCACATTAAAATTTGGATTAAAAATATTTTTTTGAGGCCTCTCTGGTGGTGCAACGGGTTAAGTGCAGCATTATGAAACTATCCAGAGCCACTGCAGCACATTCGATACCTGGCCATGGAGCTTCCCACATGGCACAGCAGACCTCTCCTATCTCACCTGCTGCTCCCCTCAGCAGTGTATTCCAGTAGATCTGCCTGTTCTGCTCCCCTCTCTGTCTCTGGTGAATCATCTCACTCCCCCCTTCCACATACCTCTGGCCTACACACCCCAGCTTGTATGCATAAATAAGTAAATCTTTAAAAAAATTTTTTTTTCACTTTTTTAAATTGAGGTAACCTTGGTTTACAAAAATAGGGTATCTTTTTAATCATCTTGTATTTTCTTTCAACTTCTAACTTGAGGTAATCCCATTTGTTTTCAGTTTTAGTTCCCTTGCCACAGGAATTGAATCACCAAAATTATCTTTAGTGTCAGTATCATGAACTGTATCATCAATGTTCTTCTTCTCTATATTTTTTGTTACAGATCTTATATTGAAATATTTGACTATATAATATATAAATTTTATATAACTATTGATTGAATTAAACTTGCAGTTTAATTTTTATATATGGGGTTAACAAGTGATCCAACTTAATTTTCCTATGTGTGGCTTTTCCAGTTTTCCCAGCACCATTTATTACAGAGACTGTCCTCTTCCCCTTTTTATGGTTATAGCTGCTTTATCGTAGGTACTGGTATATATGTGGATTTATTTCAGGGCTTTCAATTCTATCCCATTTGATTCCTGTATTTGTTTTTGTGACAATAACATACTGTTGTTACTGCTGTTGCCTTACAGTAAAATTTCAAGACAGGTAACATGATGCCTCCATTTCTTTCCTTTTTACTTATACTTGCTTTTTTGCAACATGAGGCCTTTTGTGAATCCTTACAAATTTCAATATTTTTTGTTCAGTTTCTTTGAAAAATATTGCTAGTACTTTGATGAGGATTATGTTAAATATATACATATATTCATATTTTTTATTGTTATTTATGTCTTTTACATTTTGTATTCCCCTTGGGTAACCCACCACCAATTCACCCGTGATCCATCTCCGTGGTCCCTTGTGTCCTTTTCTACTCCATTTTATGCCCTTATCCTCCCCTCCCTCCGCCCACCTCCCCCCGCCCCCCTCCCCACCCACTGAGTGTCTCTCAAATTTATATATTATTTTGGACAGGATAGTCATTTTGATTATATTGATTGTCCCCATCCATGCGCATAGGATAATCTTCCATGTCCTTATGTCACTATATTAAATATTGTAATAAATCTTGTAGTTCTATTTTTTAGAACTTTTACCTCCTTAGGATAATTCTGAGGTACTTAATTCTTTTTGAAGCAATTTTAAGTGGAGTTATTTTCTAAATTTCTTTTGCTTCTTATTCATTGTATGTTAAAAAGGCTATGAATTTTTGTTGATTTTGTAGCATGCAAGATATGTGATATTTAAAGATTTAGGATGACCTATATACAAGAAATTCCTGGACCATCCTTGCTCACTTTTTCGTCATTCTGGGATTCAGATTCAGGAGTATCAAATATTGTTTGAATACAGAGTTGACTAAGTCAAGTAAATTGAATTTTGTCATGTGCCACCAGTAACTTATGAATACAATAGTCTCCCTGATTCTGGTAATTTGCTTAATTTGAAGGAGTGCTTTTTATCTTTTATAAAAGCAGCAAAAATCCCCACTTCTTACTTTGGTATGTGGTTACTGTATTTGAAACTATTAAGGAAGGCTTCAGATACTATTGAAGCAGAATTAGTAGCTGTATGGTCAAGGATTTTTAACTTATTGGCTAGTGATATTTATATGAGCCAAGTGATGCTGGAAATTGTAGGAGAAAGAATACTTACCTGGACATACAGACAACTTCATTTCTTTAATGTACTTTATTTATTTTTAATTTTCTTGTACCATGGCTCATTTTTGTACAATATTTGATTTCTCCCTTCAGGTATAATCCCCATAAATCTCCCATCACCACCTCACCTTTAAAACGATCACGATCATCCCTTGTGCTCTTCTCTCTCCTCTCTTCCCCCCCCACCAGAACTTCATTTTAAGTTTAACTTGTCCTCTAATTAGCTGTGTGACCTTAATCAAGTTACTTAATGTCTGTTTTTATGTGCACTTTTCTCTCAGTGAATAATAATTTTTATTACAGCAATTTTCTAGGATTATTTAGAGTAAGTAAAACATGTTAATATACTTTAAAAATTTTGAGTGCAAAAGTTACCACAAATAGTATGTTTTGCTCCTCTTTTTGTATGGTAAGTGCTCTTCAGGGGATAGATGCAGCATAGTTTTTTTAAATTTGTTTTTGCTGGTTAAATGCTGTTTTGCTTCCACAAGCAATTTTTACTTCTTATCATTTTTTGGTGGGCTCCATAGGTAGGAGAGAATCCTCAAGTCCTTTTACTTCTTAGTCTGTGATGTTAAAGTGAGCCTTTCTGATTTACCCTGCCCACAGCCAAGAGAAGCTCATCTTATTTCTTTACTAAATTAAATGGAAAGTGTATACAATTAGTAATGACACTATCTGGATATGAATTCTACCTCGAGCACTTAGTTATTCAGATGGTCTTGGATATTTGATGTCTTTGAACCCCCTCTCCTGCCTTCATGTCTAGAATGAGAAAAATACTGAATGCAAGGTGTTATGAACATGCAGTGAAATCAGGTGTATATGTACTTTGTAAACTCTAAAGCTCTGAACAAATGTTAACCATAACTGTGTACACTTTCATATCCCAGTGAATATTTCATTTTTTGTGCATTATCTTTGATTAAAGGATATGTCCTTTTCTTTCATAGAGGTACAATTGACATGTTAGTTCCAAGTATACATGATTCAATATTTGTATATATTGCAAAATGATCATCACAATAAGTCTAGTTCCAAGATTTTTTTCTTGTGATGAGAACTTTAAAGATTTAGCCTCTTAGCACTTTCAGATATGCAGTACAGTCTTACATGTTGTACAGTAAATCCCCATCACTTATGTATTTTAAAACTGAATATTTAACCTTTGAATCCCTTTACCCATTTCATTTGTTCTCCACCTCTGATGATGACCAGTCTGTTTTCTGTATCTATGAGCTTGGTTTGTTTCATTTTTATATTCCACATATCAATGAAATGATGTATATTTGTCTTTCTATGTCTTATTTCACTTAGCATAACATCCTCAAGTTTCTTTTATGTTGTTGTAAATGGCAAGGTTTTGTTCTTTATTATGGCTAAATAATATTCCATTATATATGTGCATATGCCCCACTTTTTTAACTTATTCACACACTGATGCACACTTGAAAATAAGAAAAGTATTTGCATGTCTTGGATAATGCTGCAGTAAACATGGGTGCAAATATCTTTTTTGCATTAGATTTTCAATTTCTTTAGATAAATAACCCAGAAGTGGAATCGCTGGGTCAAATAGTAGGTCTGTTTTTAATTTTTTGAGGCAACTCTATCCTGTTTTCCATAGTGACTACACCAGTTTACATTTTCATCAACAGGACACAGGGGTTCCCTTTTTACCACATCCTCACCAACATTTGTTGTCTCTTGTCTTTCATCAATAAGCCTTTTAACAAGTATAAGGTGATGTCTTACTGTGATTTTGATTTGCTTTTCCCTGGGATTAGTGATGTTAGGCACCTTTTCATGTACCTATTTGCCATCTGTATGTCTTCTTTGGGAAAATATTTATTCAGATCCACTGCCCATTTTATAATTAATTGTGTTTTTACTATTGAGTTATGTAAGTTCTTGGATCTTAACCAAGAACTTTTGGTTCTTATTTTGGATCTTAACCCCTTTTCAGATACATGATTTGCAAATATTTTCCCCCATTCAGTAGTTTGTCTTTTTATGTTGTTGTTGAGAGATATCCTTTCTAATAATTGTTATCAATAATGTTTTGGCAGATTTACATCTTATCACACAGTAAATAAAGTGTGCAATTCAGTTTTGAACCAAAGAAAAAAATCATTTCAGTACTGAGAGAATAGGGGAGGGAGAATTCCTTAGAGCTAGAATTATGTTTAAAACAGTGGTTCTCAATCAGCTGATTGCCCACCCAAAGAACATTTGGAAATGTTTGGACACATTTTTCTGTTGCCAAATTGGAAGATGAGGACAGTTGCTAAAGACTTATAATGAATAGAGATATGGTTGTTAATACACATCATGTAGAACACAGAATAGCCCCTCAAAACAAAGAATTGTCTTGTTCAAAATATCAATAGTGCAAAAGTAGAAAAGCCTGACTTACAAGACTGGAAATGTTCATAAATTCCCAAATAGAACTATTAGTCTAGATGAATCAAAAAGCTTGAATGACTGGTGATTACTAGTCAATCTGCCCCAGTGTCTGTCCCGGTATCTGCCCACCAGATGAGTTTCTATTAATGTTTCAAGACGTAACTCTGCAATTTACCTCTCTCCATACCTTCCTGTTACTTCTTGCTTTCCTATCTTTATTTCCCTTTCTCCTGGAAGAATTCATTGTTCAATCATATTTGCTCCCATAATAAGTTTCACATACCTCTGTTACAGCGTAGAACTTCATGTAGCTCACCGTGGTGGTGGTGAGTCTACCTCCCCTGCTGTTCTGGGCAGGTATTACACCCCATCCATTTTTTACCCCAGCATCTAGCACTTGGGTTTAATCACTATTTGTTGGACTCTGAATTGATTTGAATATGGGAATGAGTAAGTGGATGTCTACTCTCAAGTAACTTTAAGTCTTATTGGGTGAACATTATTAATATGGCAAACTGTGGTAACAGCAGAGAGGTGCTCTGAGGTTCCTCAAAGAACAGAAATATACCCATGGTTGTCATCACAAAAGATTGTATAAATTACGCATCCTATTCCCTCTGGTCATTTGGAGAAATATCACAAGAAAATAATCAGGAAAGTCATTGTTGTACCATTTAGAATAGAGATGTTTGTAAATACCCTAAATCTCTAACAATAGGGGACTAGTTAAGGAAATTGTATCGTATCCACAGAAGCAATATAAGGTGCTGTGGAAGAGTATTTGCTGATTGTGGAAACACCACCCATATTTGCACACACGCACACAATAAGGTCTGGAAGAACTAAAGTGAAAATATTTTGGTTTAAGACAGTGATTTCCATTTTAATTCTGCTGAGATAAGGGTTAAGGTCTGAGATACAGGCCATTCCCATACTTGGCAAAATTCAGAGGCCTACATTTTGGTGAATACTATAAAATGTAAGGTGTAGATTCTGTCCTTCAGAAATTCCTCATTTAGCTTAGTTTAGCATTCAGGAGGTCTTAATGGTACTACTAGATGGATACATGCTGGTAAGCAAATTAGTATGAGAGGCTGTTCCTCCTTCAGAGCTTGGCCTGGACGTTGAATATTGAATGAGGACTCTGTGGGACTGTCATGCAGTCTTCTGTCCTCACTAGGAGTAATTGACAGCACTGAGAACTATCACTTAGGGTGAAACTTGTAAAACCAGGGCAGTTCAGACTATAAAGCTAAGTAATGAGAAAATGTACAAATGAGCAAAGAACAGGTTCTTTCTGGTGGCATATTACAAAACTACCTAACTGCAGCTGTTTGCAGCAGGAAGTAGTGACAACTCCCTTACTCCTCGACTGAGTCTTCTCAGCTTTGAACTCACTTTTCAATGAAATGTGTGTAGGAATGTTTGGAGTGAAGTCTGAAATGATACTTTTCTAGGCATTGCCTTAACATGAACACTTTCTAAGATTATAAGACACTCACCTTTTAAAAGAAGATTTTAAAATAGAGTAAAGAACAAGTTATGAGGGTTAAAAATCCTTAGCTGCTTTTGTTCCAGTCTAGTATTTTCCATAGATATAATGTGTATTCAATATTATTCTCTTTTTTAAAAGATACTGAGGGGTTTTTTTTCCCTGTTATGGTAATAATAAGGCTTCTTATTAAAGTAAATATACCTAAATCTAAAAGTGAGTTAGTTTGAATGAAAATGTCTTGAATGTGGCCCCAATTTTGAAGGTGATAACTATGGTAATTACTGAAGTTTTTGAAAAATAGATTGAAGATTGTTGCTAAAGGCCTCCCTAACTGTAAGATCATGGTCCTATAAAGCAAAGTCTTTATATCTGGCCATGTGCATATGTATTATAGGGTTCTCCTCCATTTTTAAATATCTGGGCCCTATAAACATTCTTGAAAATTCAGCACTGGCCCTGTGGTTCTCTAGCTCTCTGTTACTAATATTTAAGTGTATGTGGTCTATTGACCTTGCTTCTTTTCCAAATGTACTAAAGATGAGGTAATACCAGGACAATATTTTATAAGAAATTTTAGTCAATGACTAATTTTCACCTTTGTCTTTAGGCATAGAATATCATTTTTATACTTTATAATGCATATTTGATTTTTCTCACTTAACACTTGATAATGCATAGCTTTAAAAAATTAAATGCCCAGTTTTGAAGAGAAAGGTGCTTTAAGAGCATTCTGTAGAAGTTTAAACCTGTGGATTATATGATGACAACAGAACCTTAAAAATAGCAGAAAATTAATTTTTTAGGTGATTTTGATACTTCCTCTCTCAGGTCAATTCTTTTAAAATTCTTACTCAGGAACTCTGGAAGTTCATTTTTTTTGTACAGAGCCCTGCATGATGATTAGGTAATCCATCAATGTTTGTTGAAGGTGTGATCTGAAGAATTAATATTTTCCTTTTTTTTAAAGATTTATTTATTTATGCATACAAGCTTGGTTACAGGCCAGAGGCATGGGGAGGCAAGAGAGTTCACCAGAGAGAGAGTGGGGAGCAGAAAAGGCAGATCGGTGGAAATACACTGCTGAGGGGAGCAGCAGGCGAGGCAGGAGAGGTCTGCCTTGCCATGTGGGAATCTCCCCAGCCGGGCATCGAACTCGCCTTGCTGCTGCCCACAGCTCCACAGCACAGCACTTAAACATTGCACCACCAGGGAGACCCAATATTTTCTACTATGAAAAAAATAGATAAGTTTTCATCTAAAACAAACTCTTTTAGTCGCACACTTAACATAATTTTGAGAATGAGCTCATTTATGCTTGTAATTAAATTAACAACTACCTTTGTGTTGCACTGGGTTAGTTGTGAGGGTGCACACCATTGTGAGCACTCTCACTGGGATGCACAGGCACATGGATACATAATCACTCCCACGGACTAGATCTTACTTACAAGTAAGTTTATCTTGGCTCCCAAGATATTTTAAAGGTTCTTAAATTTATGAGTTTTTTAATCTCTTGCCAACATTTAAACTTTGGGTGATTATCCTTTTTAAAAATACAAATTTTTGTCTTTTACAACCAGAAGATCTGCCCACTTGGCTACAGTCAGTTTTGTTTTTTTGTTGTTTTTTTTTTTTTAGTATATATATATATATATATATATATATTT